>CM042842.1:4735721-4812379 GCA_023653725.1 Bungarus multicinctus | reverse complement strand
GTTCTTGCCACCCCACCCCCACCCCCCAAAAAAAAATCACAAGGAGACCACGGTTGTCTTTCAACAAACCTTAAGCCACCACCACCACCCCAATTTGGATAACACAACCACATTGGACTGGTTGAGGCAGGCTTCTCATTTCCTCCTGGTTTTTGCACTGGAGGGGGGAAAAAAGCAGAGGAGGGAGCAGAGGTTTGGTCCTTTTTTGGGGTGGGGGGAAACCAATCCGGTGCAGTGCCAACTCCTTTCGCCTTTTCCTTTGGTCTTGTACTTGAGCGATAGCAAAAAGAGGCAGCGTGAGCTTCTGGATTTTTGTTCCTCCCCTCCTTTTGATTGACCTTGGATGGGGTGGGGTGGATGGGTTTTTTAAGTATTTCTCCTCATTTATTATCCAGGTTGTGGCAAAGCAAGACATCCTTGGTCAAAGGGAGCCATTGTGACGCCTGGATTCTTCCCACCCTTGTTGGGTTCTGTGATTGCCTGGAGCGGAATTCTCCGCATAATCTTTTTCAGAACAAGAAAAGGTGGTTTGTTTCCCCCAAGAACAACCAAGAGAGATGGTCTGCATAGTTTCAGAATGCTTGGCCCGTGGGTCTGAAAAGATTCTGACCCCTTTTAGCTTTCCCCTCTCTTGCTGTACTGCGAAGGTTATCAACGGAGGGAATTGGTTGCAAATTCACGTTTCCCCCAACATCATGACTGTGTGAACAGCTGCTAACCAAGCCAGACACCCCCAAATACACTCATAACACATCCTGTTGCAGCCAGAATCCTGTACGGCTAAAATTCCTCACAGGAGGACAGAGAAAAAGAAGGCTAAATCTTGAATAAAAACTCAGTTCAGAGGACAAAAATTGTGCTGTCCCAACCAGTCTATGGGAATTGGATACTTACTTAGGAATTATGAGCTGTCCCCTTAAGAGAATGCATCACGGTAAATGCAGTTAAAGGTATCCTGGGAAATGTAGTTCATGTCACATGGCCACATCTGCAATCCTGATTGGTCACTAAATTGACCCTCGATGGGTTGGGGGAGTTTCCTCCATTCTTGCATGGACTCACTAACTCATAGCTGCTTCTATCGCTACGAGATGGGTTAAGAGATAACCATCTTTTACCTACAAGGCAGATATACCAAGGATTGGTCATTAAAGAAGAACTTCATCACAAATGTGAGTTATGAGGATACCTGATGAATCAATAAATGTACTTTGTTATGGATGTTCTGTGGAATTTATCTATCTGCGTCTGCACAGCTACAAATCCACCTCTGTGCAGGAGACAGAAAAGAAATCTTACCAGCCCAACTTCTGATTTTAATGTTCTAATATCAGTTTTCAATCCAAGTCCAAACATTCTATCCAAAGGCATCTCAATCTTTTCTTTTTTTTAAAGGAAAAAAAAAAACATCCCAAAACTATAGAAACAGCTGGAAAACAAACCTCACCATCCTTCACTTCTGGAGTGAATGTCTACAAATCCGCCATTTGCTGAATTTCTGTGACCTTTTTTGAGAATCTCTTAAAACGAAATGCAAATGAGGCCACATACAATATATATATATATATATATATACATATAGATATAGATAGATAGATGGCTACAGATTCTGGGGTCAGAATTGAGGGTCAGGAGGGATTTTGTCGCACTGTCTCAGGTTGGTCTTTAGGTTTCTCTTCCTTTAAGTCTTTAAAACCCAGTTTTTCCAGGGGCTCTTTTGCCATCAGCTCCCTAGAAAAAATCAAGATGAAATAAATCATTAAGACTTCAAGGCTGCACATTTAGCCGTGTTCGTTTCTATTATTGAATAATTTAGTCTCTCTAAAAGCAATATCTCTCCCTCTCTCTCTCTCTCTTTCTCACATACACACACACACACACACACATCCCAAAGGATTATATCAAGTGTTCTCTGTACGTATCTGTGTGTGTGTGTACAATAAATTCTAGAATATATACAGAAGGCCCTTGCACATGGTACAGGACAAGAGAGTTTACTTCCTACAAACCCCAGCATTTAATTTTAATTGCTACAATTCTGTTTCTGCTGTGAATAAAAATATACTTAACAGTTGGCAGGCAATGATTCACAAGATAGCAACTATGCAACAATGAAATACCCTTGCTTAAGAGGGTCAACCTTTTCTGAAAGCAATGTTGGCTTTTTATATTATTATTACGGTATTTATTAAATGTACTGTACATACCGGACAACTCATGGCAACTCTGGGCCGCTTGGAGAAGGAGTAGCTTTATTTTCCCCAGGGGACAAAAGTGTGTGTGTGTATGTGAGAGAGAAAGAGGGAGTGAGGGGGGAAGGGAAGGGAAGGGAAGGGAAGGGAAGGGAAGGGAAGGGAAGGGAAGGGAAGGGAAAGGAAGGGAAGGGAAGGGAAGGGAAGGGAAGGAAGGGAAGGGGGGAAGGGCAGGGGAGGGAGGGAGGGAGGGAGGAGGGGAAGGGAGGGAGGAAGGAGAGAAGAAGCAGGAAGGACGAAGAAAGAAACGAAAGAAAGAAGAAGAAGAAAGAAAGAAGAAGAAAGAAAGAAGAAAGAAAGAAGAAAGAAAGAAAGAAAGAAAGAAAGAAAGAAAGAAAGAAAGAAAGAAAGAAAGAAAGAAAGAAAGAAAGAAAGAAAGAAAGAAAGAAATTGCCTTCCTGTCTTGAGATTGCACAGATCAGAGATGTCTGCACAGTTCATTTAGCCAATCTGGCCTCTTGCAGAGCAAGCCAAACATCCATTAACTTCAGCAATACTCACCTCTCCATTCGGCATTCTAGGTATTCTTTCGACTCCTGTCTGCACAATCCGTTCTCGAAGTTATTTGCCTGCAGACACTTCATGAATTTTTCTTTGAAGAGCGTACATTCTCCTGCAAAGAAAAACAAACAAAACAAAAACCTGGTTTGTTTTCATTTAAAAGAAAAACGTAAAATACGCCTGGAATTAAAGAGTACCCCAAAAAGGATAGCGTATGCCAAAGACAAGAGGAGGGGTCTGGAAAAAGGAGGAAAGTTCTAGGACAGGTGAAAAGAAGGATTAGGGGAGACAGGATAGCAGTCTTCCAATATTTTTAGGGGCTGCCACAAAGAAGAGGGGGTCAAATTATTCTCTGAAGCACCTCAAGGCAAGACAAGAAGAAATGGATGGAAACTAATCAAGGAGAGAAGCAACCTGGAATCAAGGAGAAATTTATTGACAATTTAGAACAATTAATCAGAGCTACCTCCAGAAGTTGTAGGGGCTCCAACACTGGAAGTTTTTAAGAAGAGATTGGACACCCATTTGTCTGAAATGGTGTAGGGTCTCCTGCTTGAGCAGGGGGTTGGACTAGAAGACCTTCAAGGTCCCTTTCCAACTCTTGTTATTCTGCATCCTGTTCTGTTCTAATCCTAATTCTTTCACAAACTATGGCTGACTAAAAACCTTCACCCCATATTACATGGTGGCTCATCCCGAGATGCGAATCTTTCTTTTGACTCTGCTTTGCAATGCAATTTGCAAACCCACACCTGGTTTTCCTGCAGCTGCTCTCATGCCTGCTGGCCAGCTGGGGATAATGGGAGTTGCAGTCTGACCAAGGCAATTGCAGGCCAACGATTGCTGAAAGTGATTTACGTAAGTGGTTGCGTCCAGTTTTGGAATGGGTTTATTCAGGAGAAAGTCTCACTGGATCCGATATGTAGGGGGATTTGCAAGCTTGGTGCTTTTGTTCGGCCATCTTTAGGCTGGGGGTTATGGAAGGTGTAGTCCTAAAGCATCAGAAGGAAAATATTGGGGGTCTCACAGAGCTGGAGTTTCTGTTAGGGAAAAAGAAGGAAATCTCCCTATAGTTTAAATTTTACAGGGGTCTCCAACCTTGGTAACTTTAAGACTTGTGGACTTCAACTCCCAGAATTCCTCAGCCAGCTTTGCTTAAAAGTCTTAAAGTTGCCAAGGTTGGAGAGCCCTGGTCTAAAATACAGGTAGTCCTTAACTTATGACAGCAATTGAGCCCAATGTTATTGTTGCTAAGCGAGACAGTTGTGAATTTTTCCCTATTTTATGACCTTTCTTACCCCAGTTGTGAAATGAATCACTGCAGTTGTTAAATTAGTCACACGGTTGTTAAGTGAATCTGGTTTCCCCTTTGATTTTGCTTGTCAGAAGGTCACAAAACGTGACCCCGGGACACTGCAACTGTTATGTGAGTCGGCTGTCAAGCATCCGAATATAAACTCTTGTGACCATGGGGGAACGCTGCAACGGTCGTAAGTATGAAGAACGGCCCTAAGTCATGCTTTTCAGTGCCGTTGTACCTCCGGTCACTGAGAAAACTGTTGTAAGTCGAGGACTACCTGTAGTATTTTTTTTCAAACGTGGCCCCTTTAAATGTGTATGGACTTCAACTCCCAGAAGCCCTCAGCCAACATGGCTGACTGGAGTTGAAGTCCACCCGCTTTAAAAACCACCGAGAAATCCTGTATTAGAGAGAAGGTGGCGACGCTCTAGCTTTTGCCATCTCTATGGTGGGAGTTCTCATCGCCGGGACGGAGTCTCTTGTGCGGAATCGCGCTTTTGAAGAGCCGCGCATGCGCACTTTCCCCCAACCCTCCCCCCCCTCACCGAAATGATCCAAGGGGAAGGCGCCCTTGTCCGGCGCCCTCGGCTTGAAGCTTTTCGCCCCGAACACCATGGTGGACATGACCGAAGACGGACGAACCGGCGGGGCGAGGCCCGACGCTGCCTACGATCGCGGTTCTCCCCCACTTCCGGAATGAGGGAGCCCCGGCCAGGCCTAGGCAGCGGAGCGCCGAGCCAGGCCAGGCCGAGCCAGGCCAGACGAGGGAGGGGAAAGCCGAGCGAATCGAGCGGGAAACGCTCAGCCCCGCCCCTTTGGAACGCTGGCGGCGGCACGTGTGCAGAGAATGCTGGTTGCAGCCAAAGGAAACCAGGGGCTGGCCGTACAAACCACGATGGGGTGGGGCGGGAGGGGCTAAGCAAAGATGCTCCTAAATCCTTGCTTGCACCCATCGCCCAAGGAGTCTGTCGGGCAAAGATGGGCTTTCCCTGGAAGGAAGCTTTTTGTGTGTGTGTGTGTGCATCAAGCCACGATTAACAGGGTTTTCCCCATTTCCTAACATTCCACGTTTCAGACCTAAATGTGAGCAGGACAAGGGCTGGGATTCCCTGTCCAGATGATGGATCTGGGGAGAGGGTATCATTTTCTAATACACCCTTTTAAATTTCCCCCTGGCTTTGATTCTTGGGTGCTGGTTGCAATATTGGGTGGCCCTTAGCTGTCTATCATCTATCTATATCATATATCTATCATCTGTCTACCTATCTGTATCTATCTATCATCTATCTATATCATCTATCATCTGTCAACCTATCATCTATCATCTGTCCATCATTTATATCAATCATCTATCTGTATATCATCTATTATCTGTCTGTCTTTATTCATCTATGTATCATATATCATCCCTATCCTATCTATATCTTTCTATCTCATCTATCCATTTATCCATCTATTTGTCTATCCATCTATGTATCATATATCATCCCTATCATATATCTCTCTGCTGTATTTCTATCACCTTTATCTATCTATTGTATTTATCCATGTATAGATCAATCCATAACTATTATCTAGCTAGCTATATCTATCTGTAATATAAATAAATATATATTAAATTTATATGCCACCCATTTATTTTTACATTTGATTTATTAATTTATGTGTCCCCTCTCTGGCTAATTAGGCCACTGTTAATAGCACTCAGACTTATATACTGCTTCCCAGGACTTTTACAGCCTTCTCTAAGCGGTTTACAGAGTCAGCCTCTTGCCCCCCAATCAAACTGGGTCCTCATTTTACCCACCTCAGAAGGACAGAAGGCTGAGTCGACCTGGAGCCTGGTGGTATTATTATTATTACTTTATAAGTACAAGTAGTTCTCTTACAGCAGTTCATTTAGTGACTTCAAAGTTACGGCGGCAGTGAAAAACAAAACGACTTCTGACCATTTTTCACATTTAACGACCGTTACAGCCTCCTCAAGGTCACGTATTCAAAATTCAGCCGCTTGGCAACTGACTCATATTTACGACCGCTTGCAACGTCCACGTGATTCCCTTTTTGCAAACCTTCTGATAAGCCAAAATTCCATGGGCAAGCCAGGTTCATTAACAACCGTGTTCCTAATTTGACAACTGCGCTGCTTCATTTAACGACTGGGCCAAGAAAGGTCAAATGGGGTGCCACTCACTTAACAACTGTCTCACATAGTAATGGAAATTTTGGGTTCCATCGTAAGTCGAGGACTGCCTGTAATAATTTTTAAGAGCGGTAATATTTCTTTTTCATCTCGGTGACAGTTAACGGAGAAACAATAGCGAGTTATAAACCCGTTTTCGTTGGCATGACCACAAGAAATAAAACTCTCTCTCATGGCCGTCCTCAGTTTGTGCTTCTGGTGGCTTCCTTACTCTTGCGATTGATAGTGAGAAAGAACACCTGGGTGGTTATATAACCACTGGCTGGAAATATGAATCTGTATTATGTTGTGGCAGGGAGCGTGAAAAATAGGCTTTGCCGGGATTGTGAATAAACGACTCTTGGTGGTAGCGCAAACAAACCCTCTTGATGCAACTTGTTTTCCTCGTCACATGAGCTGAATTGCGGCAAAAGGAGAATATGAGACCAGGAGAAATATTTTCTGCTCTAGATGTTCCACCCAACTTCAAGCTGGACATCTTGCAGATTGACAAGAGTTGGAAGGGACCTTGTAGGTCTTCTAGTCCAACCTCCCTCCCAAGAGGGAGACCCTACACCATTTCTGACAGAGGGCAGTTCGGTCTCTTCTTGAAAGCCTCCAGGGATGAAGCTCCCACAACTTCTGAGGGCAACTTCTGTTCCATGGGTTGATGGTTCTCCCTGTCAGGAAATTCCTCCTTATTTCCAGGTTGAATCTCTCCTTGTTCAGTTTCCATCCATTGTTCCTTGTTTCAGGTGCCTTGGAGAATATCTTCAGACCCTCCTCCTCTCTGTGGCAGCCCCTCAAATATTGGAAGACTGCTATTGTGTCTCCCCTGGTCCTTCTCTTCCCTAGACTAGCCGTGCCATCTGAAACAAGGTCTTTGGATGATTCTCCAAAGTATGTTGAAATGCACTTAAAACCATTGAAAGAAGGCAGAAGGGCAGTCAAACCAAATGCTTTTAGGCAAGTGGAAGAGCTGAGCGACAATTCCCATCTTCCCCAGCCACTGGTGATGCAAATAAATAATAATTTAGAGCATTGGGCTTTGGTTTTATTTATTAGTTTGTATCCCACTTTTATTAGTCTTACAAATAAGATGGCAAGCATATGCATCTTGTTTTTTCCCACAACAACAACCTTGTGAGATGTGTTGGGCTGAGAGAAGGACTGGCCAAGTCACCCAGCCAACTTTCATGCCTAAGGCAGCACTAGAATTCATCATTGCCTGGTGTTTGTCCCAAAGTCATCCAATTGGCTTTCATGCCTAAGACAGGACTAGAACTCACCATCGCCTGGCGATGGTCCCTAAGTCATCCAGCTGGCTTTCATGCCTAAGGCAGAACTAGAATTCACCGTTGCCTGGTGATTGTTTCAAAATTATCCAATTGGCTTTGATGGTTAAGGTGGGACTAGAACTCGCTGCCTTGTGATTGGCTCCAAATCACTTAGCTGGTGATTTGAGAGCTAAGGCAGGACCTGAACTCACCGTCTCCTGATTTCTAACCTGGTGCCGTAACCACTAGACCAAACTGGTTCAAAAGACAGAGTGTAACGCTTCCACTCCAGAGGTAGGTTCTCCAGATGTTGATTCACTCCAACTTCCATAAGCCACACCACAAATGGTGAGGGTTTATAGGAGCTACCTCCAGGGGTGACTTCAACCTTGCTTTATCTTGGTCTCTCAGCCCCATGGAATTGTGAGTTGTGTAAAGCCAGAGTTAAAGAAAATTGAGCACAGTAACATGTTACATAAATATATATAAATATATAAATATGATGAGAAGAAGGGGGAAGTGATCAGCATTGAGCAAGCCCTGACAGACTTAATCCCTAATCTTAGTAATTTGCAGAGACATGAAGGAATGTAATCTGATCTTTGGCACTGTCTGGACATTAAATTCTGTTTTTGCTAATTTAATAATGCACCAGAGGAACTCAATGAAAACGTCTGACGAACGGTATTTTTCAGGATAATCATTTGGAGGATGCTAAATGTTGGGGAATCTTGGATAGGGCTAATTGTCTCCAGAATTACGAGCTGACTCACAGGCCAGGAATGAAAACTGGATGAAATCTCACACAAAATTGAGAAATTGTCACCAGTCTATTGCTATTTTCCTCTCTCTCGGAATAGACGCCTTGCCTAAAATTGTCATTAATATTTGGTGTTCATGTATGATAAGAGTCTGTCTGTTTATCTATCATCAATCCATCTATATCTATCTGTCATGCCCCTGTCGGAGTCTGATTTGGAGGGGGAGGCAGAGCAGCTGACAGGAAGTGGGAGTGTGGCTCCGTTGGGTGTTGAAGAAATTGGGGAAGGGCAAAGTCCAGCTGGGCAGAGCAGGGGAGAGATAGAACAAAGGAGAGGGAATTCAGAGGAAGACCCAGGCCCACCCCCTCTTCATCCTAGGGCACGCAGGGAGGAACGGAGAAGGGAGCAATGTGGGTTGCGTGGCTCACGGGGGAGGAAAGGGCCCTGATTCCTTCATTAGCTGCAGCTGAGAACACAGGGTTCTCAGAGTTCAAAAAGGGAAGTTGCGCACAGCAAGTTGTTGGGAGCAAATCGTGAGTTATCTTTTAGGGTTGAGGCTTATCTGAGTTCCTGGGATCTTCCCAACTGTGTGTGTTTTTTGGCCTTTCAAGCCTGCAATTTCTTATCCTGCCCTGTTAATTGCTGCAACGTGGTTTGTGCGGATTTTTATTTACAGTTTGTATGTACTTTGTTTTCAGACTGAATTTCCTCCACTTAAAGGTTGTTCTTGGGAGAGTTTTTTCTCCAGCTGAAGGTAACCTGGACATTGGGGGCAAAGTTGAAGGTATTAAAGCGATTCTTCTTGTTTTATCTATTGTGTTGCCTTTGAGTCACACCCCTTTGGGTCATCACACTATCTATCATCTATCTTTCATCAGTCTATTGTCTTTTCCTTCCTTCCTTCCTTCCTTCCTTCCTTCCTTCCTTCCTTCCTTCCTTCCTTCCTTCCTTCCTTCCTATCACAATAGCTCTGTGACTTATTTATTCCTTACATAACAATATATTTTAGCCCACTTTAGAATTTTTCTTTTAAAAAGCAGGTTTGCCAAAAATAGAGTTTGGAGTTTGGAGAGCTGCGTTCAGCCCCCCTCTTCCAGCTTCATGGATCCCTCCCAGAGCAATTTATTTTTATTGCTATCAGCACGATAAAACCACCCAAAGATTTTTTAATTTTTTTTTCACAAAGTCTCATCAATCGACCGCCGGAGCCAGAAAACCTCACCAGATAAAAATCCCAACAATGGTTACCATTAGGAGCGAGCAACGTAAAAGGGGGGTGTGGTAAGCCTTTTTTGATTTTTCCATAGGGCCCCAGGCAAATATTAACCTTTGTGGTGACAAGAAAAACGCCTAGAAGACAAATCCTAGTGCACAAAAATCTTGAACACAAAAGCCCACAAAAGCTCCCCCCCCCCCCCATCGTGGATGGAAAGAAGAAGAAAAGTCATTAACTTTCTCTCTCTCTCTCTCTTTTTAGCCGTACACCTGCAGCTTTGTGAAGGGAATATTCTCACCCCGCTGGTGTTTGACAGGAAAGCAATGCTTAATAGCTTGGGTTTGAATGAGATTAATCTCTTGGCTTTTAAGAGTTGTCTTTAAAAAATGGTTTACAATACACACGCCTAAGCCAGCCCACATTTTTAGGCTTAAAAGTAAAGTACTAATCACAGGAACGCTGGGCTGTCAAGTTGTACTTGTGGGTTAAGACACAAGGCACATCCTTCATCTTCTAAGCTGACCTGCCTTCAGGCAGGAACCAGGTATGTCGCTGACAGGTATTAATCCCTTGGGTGAGATGCACCAGCTTTCCCATCATGAGTGGAGGAACCAGTGTCGAAAAATAAAATTGCTAAGATTTTTTTTAAACAAGCAAATTATTTCACTGTGCCCAACTGAGGGTGAGGAAACTCTACCTCTGTAACTGTATTTGCAATGCGCTGTTCTATTAAAAGAGGAGAAGGAGAAGAAGAAGAAGTAAGGGGGAAGGAAGGAAGGAAGGAAGGAAAGAAAGAAAGAAAGAAAGAAAGAAAGAAAGAAAGAAAGAAAGAAAGAAAGAAAGAAAGAAAGAAAGAAAGAAAGAAAGAAAGAAAGAAAGAAAGAAAGAAAGAAAGAATTGTAGTGTTCTTGGTTCTCTCTGGGGTTTGTGGAGAGGAGGAGAGGAGGAAGAAGAGGAGGAAGTGGAAAAGTTTAAAACAGGCCACCCAACCTTGGCAACTTTAAGTCCTGTGGACTTCAGCTCCCAGAATTCCCCAGCCAGCTATGCAATATAAAGAGAGTGCGGGGAACATTTCTTAGACCAATTTTGAAAGCTCTTAGACATACTTGGATGGGAAGAAAGCCATCACTGGGGGAAAAAAATCAAAAACATATCTTGGCTGTGTTCGATCAGAGAAGCACGTAGACTTGCAAGGCAGAAGGTTAAGCCCAACAGAAGAGTCTTCTGGAGAAGCAACCTGCGTCACTGGGTCATTCCCACCCTGCTCTCAGCAAGCCGCGACTTTTGTACAACATAGTTTCAGCTCGCAATGGAAAACATGCTGTCAATAGTGGGCAGAGGGCCAACCTTGGTGGGCAATGGCACACATACCTTTGGGGACCTGAGGTGTGTCTCAGTGCAGCGATAATCCTTTGGGATAATACATGTCAAGTCAGCCTGGGAGACAGAGAGAGAAACAGACAGAGACACAGAGAGAGACAGAGAGACAGAGACAGACAGACAGAAGACAGAGACAGAGAGTGAGACATACACACACAGAGAGACACAGACAGAGAGTGAGACAGAGAGAGACAGAGAGAGACAGAGAAACGGACAGAGAAACAAAGAGACAGACAGACAGACAGACAGACAGACAGAGAGACACAGACAGAGAGTGAGACAGACAGAGAGACGGACAGAGAGACAGAGAGACACAGACAGAGAGTGAGACAGAGACAGACAGAGACAGAGACAGAGAGACAGTCAGAGAGACAGACAGAGGCATAGAGAGAGACACAGACAGAGAGACAGACAGAGAGAGAGACACACAGAGAGAATGACAGAGACAGAGAGAGACACAGAGAGAGATGGTTGGTTCATCATCAGCTAATGCTACTGCAAAGAAGTTCTGGTTTTGGTTTGTCCAGAAAGATATGGGGTCTTCTGCTTGAGCAGGGGGCTAGACTAGAAGACCTCCAAGGTCCCTTCCATCTCTGTTATTCTGTTATTTGACAAATGATGATGGAGATTTTCAAGAGAAGATCAGACAACTAATTGTTTGGGATGCTATAAAGACTCCTGTCTTAGCCAGGGAGGTTGAATTCCATGGTCCTTTCCATCCCTAACATTCCATAACTCCACAAGAATTTACTCTCTCCTTTGCCCCATTCAAGAGAGAAGAGAATTTGGAAGAAAATCTGCCTGAGGTGGACCTGGTCTATGTCGTGTTTATTTTCCTTTGTCTTGTGCAATACCAACCTTATGGTTCATTGTTCCTTTGGTAACCCCAAGATGGAATTTTGGGGAACTGCTGATGAATGATTCCAGACTTTGAAACAAAATATATACAAAGCCAGGAATTTGGTAGGTCTGCATTCTTCGGAGAACTGCAAGCAGGACAGACTGTGGTGGTGGGGAGGTTTCTGCCCTTGGCTTTCAACTCTTGATGAAACATTTCCAGTCAAGCATCACAAAGAAATATATTCTACCTGGTTGCAGCAGCTCCTGCAGAAGAGATGTCAGAGGCCACAGCCGACCTGCCAGGGGAAGAAACTCGACAGAAATATTAAGTTGAAGGGTTGAGACTTGTTTGCAGTGAAACCTCACCCAGGTTTGTGAGAACCCATAGTATCATTGATACCCAATATAATCCATTATTTATTTTATTTGTATTCATTAGGAATATTTATATAACCACTTCAATACACTCATGGAGACTTGGGCAACTGACAGAAGTAAAAGCCCAAATATAAAACTCATTGAATTCCCTCACGCTGTTGTGGTTCGCCGGCAGCAGGTGAGGATGGATGAGGCCTCAGAGAGCGAGGACTCGGATGAGGAGCCTGCGTGTGATGCAGGGATGGGGCCAGGATCATCAGGGAGTGGAGTGCTGCCTTCGGAGATTGTGGAGACTGGCAGCAGTGATGAAAAGTTCCCTGAGGAGCCTGTGCTCAGTGCGCATACGCGTAGGGCTGCTTGAAGGAAAGAGCAGCTACAGCAGTACAGGCAACTTGGGAGTAAGGCTGCAAGGTAATGGCCCCTCCCTTAAGAGATAAAAGCCAGCTGAGAAACCGCAGCTCTTTGCAGGAAGCAAAGAAGTTTTTGCACTCAGGCTTTGTGGACATTTGGACTCTCTTAGTTTGTGTTTGGAGACTCTTTGTGTTTGAAATATTTCTTGGCAACTTTATCTAGTGTTCTTGGCAGCCTTGCATCACCTTGGCAAGGCTCCTTCTTATCACAGACAATTAGTTTGAAACAGCCTTTGAACCGGGAAGGAACGGAATTTGTAAAGAATCATTAAAAGGTTTTGCTGTTACCTCCATTTCGTGTTAGTTTCCTGGGAACCAGGTTTGGGTCAGAACACACACTCCCCAGGGACGACAATCAAACCAATCACTTGATGGCTTCCTGTATCAACCTGGGGCCACCAGGATTATGTCTTCAGAATGAGAAAGGATGTCAAGATGAGGTCAATTTTATTTCTGCAGGAATGATGTTCCACAGGGAAGGAGCCACCACGGAGAAGGCCCTTCGTCTTGGTCACTCTAGATCTTAGGGTCTTCAAACTTGTCAAGTTTTAAGAGCTGTGGACTTCAACTCCCAGAATTCCTGAGCTAACATGACTGGAAGAGGAATTCTGGGAATTGAAGTCCACAAGTCCTCAAAGCTGTCAAGTTTGAAGAACTCTTTAAGACAAGGGACTCATAACTTCCTCCCCGGTCTGCTGCGTTGGATAGATGAGAAAAGATAGTCTTTTACAAAACCATGCCCCAAGCCTCGTAGGACGTTGAAGGTGACCACCGACCATTACGGAGGTGTGAAACCAAGGTTAGCTAGAAAAAAGACCTGAAGAAGAGTTGCTTACTGGCCAATCGGTCGTACCCAGCACTCTTGGCCGATGGATTGTTGTTCCACTGTTGTTCCACTCACCATATCTCCATCACTTGCACCCATTCTGGAAAATAATCCTTTGGCTCCTGAATTCGATCCTAGAACCGGATGGGTTCAAAATGATAGTTTTGATGATTGCTTTACCTGCCTCACACACGGGGCTGGTAACTTAAAACTGATTTTATCCTCCAATCACAAACTGCTTAAACCACATTCTCCAGGAGTGGGTGGGGTTTAACTGTCTTTCTGTTCACATTTCTGCGCTTATAAAGCTTTAGCGCTGGCAAAGAATTGAGCAAACGAGCCAGCCGATGCCCAACAGGTTCCTCTCAGCCGCACCTGAGCCGGCGTTTCATTTCTCGCTTTGCAAATGGCTCCGCTGAATTCCCTTTTTTCTTTCCCTGCCTCCGTCGTCCTGCTGCTTTTCCTGCTGCTTTTCGCATCCTCCTTTTTGCCGGCTCTCTTTCAAAAATCATCTTTAAAGTTGCCGCCGGGCCCTGTGCCGCTTCCCATCATCGGAAACCTGCACTTGCTCGATTTTAAAAGGCAGGACAAATCCTTGTTGAAGGTATGAGAGATAGGGGGAGAGAGAGAGAGAGAAAAGAGAAAGAGAAAAAGGAAGGAAGGGAAGGGAGAGAGAGAGAGAAAGAAAGAAAGAAAGGAAGGAAGGAAGGAAGGAAGAAAGAAAGAAAGAAAGAAAGAAAGAAAGAAAGAAAGAAAGAAAGAAAGAAAGAAAGAAAGAAAGAAAGAAAGAAAGAAAGAAAGAAAGAAAGAAAGAAAGGGAGGACTATCAGGTTGCACATTCAAGAGTTTCCCCTTGTTAGGATGCTAAGATCTTTTTTTTTTTGCCCCAGGATGCCTAGTTTAAAACCAGTGGATTCCATGGTGCTCTGCCAGAATGCAGAATGTAAATTTTATCTAGGTTTGTTCAATGTTTGTTTGAGCTATTTGTCAAAGTTTTGCTTGATGCAGAACAAAACAGGTGGTTTGTCCGTGCGTGCCTGTGTGCATTTCCTTCGACTCTTGACTTTGAAATTCCTTAAAAATGAATGTCTTGCTTGCATTCTTGGGATTTATACATGACGATTTTTTTCGTTTGTTTGTTAGGAAGGCACGGCACCACAATTTCCATGTGAGAAGCAGTTAATGGGAGAGATGCAAATTCTGCCAGTAGAAATAGCAATGAATTCAATGCGGCTTGAGAATTCTTCTCTTGCTCCCTGATTGCAATAGCACTCGTTCCAATTCTACTGACTTTTTAAATATATTTAAAAAGAAAATATATTTATACTTTTTAAATATATATATATAATTTTATTTAGGGTTTTTTCATCCAAAAGTGCTTGGTGGACAGTGTATTGACTGGGTTAATATACTTCGCACACAACTCTACTGACTTTAATGGCAGGTTAGGAGGGGAGTTGTAGTCTATGACCTTTATAGAGTGCCAAGACACAAATGGAGGTATTTTTTTTATGGAGGCTGGAAGGGCTATCAGAGCAAGAGATAAATCTCTTCTGAGCTCAGCTTCTTGGTCTATCAATGTTAGGTGGGGTGGTTATCGGCTGATTCTGGCAATGCCACCGTGGGACATGTTAATACATATTTATTAACCCAAGAAAACCTGTTTGCTCTTAAGAAGAAGGAGTGGATATCATGCCTGGGAGCTGGAATCGAATAATCAAAATTGTTCTAAAGTTCAGCTACTCAAGGCAGGGCAGTCTCCCTAAAGGGAGTAAATTACAAGCCTCCCAATATTGACTTCTAAAAGTTGTTGGAAAGGGTGTGGCTTTTGCAAGCATGTGGACCTGTGTGCATTACACACAGAGATACACACACACACAAACACACACTCACACACAACCCAGAGAGTTGGCCTTGAACAGACATTGCATATTTAAGCCCCTTACCCTAGTTTCATAAACCACAATGGGAATGAATACATGTATTTGCTGAAGCCCAAGGCTGGTGAATTGAATGTCTTTAATTAGTCAGAATTTGAAAAAAACCCATTTCTGCCTCCAGTTGCCATCGGATAATAAACCTTGCAAATCTGTCTCAAATTAGGCCGAAGCATCCAAGATTCTGTGAAATCCTTCTGTGTTTTATTTGATAGACTCTTATTTGGTAGATTGTAGAGGTGACACCGAAATATAATTTTATTGTATTTTATTTATTTATGTATTAAATTATTGTATTTTATTCCAATTTTGTTTTAAATCCTATTTTATTCCAATTTCATTTTAAATCGTATTTTATTCCAATTCCATTTTAAATTGTTTTTAATCAGAGTTTAGTAATAATTTGTGTCTGGAACTCTGCACTTTGATATATCCCAAGGGCTAATCAATAAAGTAAACTCTAATTGTGGATAGACCCCAAGATAGATCTGGCCATCATGGTGAAACTGCTGTTTCCTAACTTCTGAGAATTGTATTTGTGGCTCCATCTTTAAAAATGCCCCCCTAAGATATGGGCGGAGTAATCAATAAACATCTTATGAGGGTTGATTTCATAGCCAGACAGATGTTTAAAGTAGATTCTTGGTATTTTTGTCCACTCACTTCTTCCCAAACAGATGTGCATGTTTGATGGTGTTACAGCTATTGTCGAAGGATGTAAGCTGTTCCAAGCAAAGCTGCCTTTTGCAATTGACCGATGGGGATTTGGTCAATGCCGATGGGTGTTCAAGTGGTGATCTAGTTGGTTTGGGATTGCACCCAAGATGCTTATGACTTCATTTTGCTTTCTTTTGACACAATCGTTCTATTTCTATTGGCTCTCTTTCAGCTTGCGAAAAAATATGGACCCGTCTTTACTCTCTATTTTGGGTTCAAGAAAGTGGTGGTGTTGACAGGCTACGAAGCAGTGAAGGATGCTCTTGTGAACTTCACCGAGGAATTTGTGGACAGGCCTTCCATACCTATATTTGAGCAAATTCAGCATGGAAACGGTAAATGCTCGTCCCCTTCCTGCAAGGAAAAATTAAAACAAGATGTACCTTCAAAATTGGTTATCCCAATCTTATCTACTGGTGGAAGTCAGCATGGCATTGCTAATCATTTGTGCTTAAAAGCTCCTTTGAAGAACCTCAATAGATGTAGGATGCTGAACAACTCTGGGCAGGGTGATATGAGGGAAAGCAGATAATAGGCAGACAGAATCTGTCCAGAAAGGTTTGATAGTTTTAATAATAGGACTTAAAAGTTCCCAAGTTTGGAGACTCCTCTTCTAGAATTTACTAAACACAATTCCTGGCATTGTCCAACTGCAGCTGAGCTGGGTTCGAGCTCTTAGGAGTTATAGTTTTGATCAACAAGTGGAGAATCCCAATTTCCTAGCTATTCTTGCACTTGAATGGCTTGTATCCAAGATGTACCTTGGTCGACTTCTCACCTGAAATTTCTCCCTCCTCTTTGTGGACTTTGTGGGGTCCTTGGTGCTCTCAAGAGCTGGGTTATTTTCTTTCAAATGTCTGTGGAGTTTGTATGCTTAAATCTCTTAAACTCCATGGGAATAGAAGGTAGCTGTAGGAGAAGAGCAGGCAGAACTGGAGGTGGAGTTAAGCATGTCATCAGCCTAGAGTCCTTAAGTTGCCGCAAGTGATCACAATCCAACTACTCTTGAATTCCATCGGCCCTTATCTGGTGCCAATTTAGTATTGAACTCTAGTGGACCAGATTCATGTGTATAGCAGATTCAAGATTTATTTATCTTGAATAAATCTTCCATGCTGCGACTTAATGGGTGGTGCTGATCATTTGTCCTTGACAGTAACCTTGGAATATAAACAACTCTTCTTCAATTGTATCTTCTGTCTTCCCCAACAGGGGTTTTCTTCTCCACTGGAGAGCTGTGGAGGACTACCCGAAGATTTACGGTGTCCACCATGCGCAACCTTGGGATGGGAAAAAAACACATTGAGGAATGCATCCACGAAGAGCTCAGTTTTCTGATAGAGAATATTAACTCTTTCCAAGGTGAGCTCAGGAAAGGGAGAACTTATTCAGCTGTGTCTAAGTCCTCACAAAAGTAAATCCTTATTCCAACCCCACAGTCTTCTTTAACAAGAGTTATTGATGCGAAAGGGATAGTTGCTGGAATGTCTGCAACACAGCTATTTCGTAGTAACAATTCATGTTGTCTTCATGGACAGTGCTTCTCAAACTTGGCAACTTTTAAGATGGGTGGACTTCAACTCCCAGAATTCTCCAGCCAGCATGGGGAATTCTGGGAGTTGAAGTCCACAGGTCTTAAGGCTGTGCCAAGGTTGGGAAATACCACTCTAAGTTGTCAGAACAAAGCTTTCATAATTCTGGTATCTAATGGTGCTTTTAAGTCAACTGGAGAATAGGTTTGGCTCTTCACTGGTGATGGATGGGCTTACAGGTGTCTCTTTACAAAACAGGCCCCAAATCCTTAAAAGTGGTGAGAATTGAACGTTACAGGGTCATGGGATAATGGAAAAACATCCAGGCAGAGGGAAAGTGTATACATTTCTCAGAGTGCCCTAAAACGTCAATGCTTTTGGGTGTATGTAGTTCTCTACCAGATTGGGAGCTGCAAGATTAAACTTAGTGGTTTCTATTGTGTTATGTTCTTCTTTTATATTTTATGTTATGGGAGGGGTTTTTTTTAGTCATTTTTGCAGGCTTTGTCTTTTCACCCAGCCTGCTGAGACTCCCCAGGTGCTGTTTTGGTCTACACAACAAACTGCACTTATCCACACTTCTGTGATTAGTGATATTGGCCAAGTGATACTGTGATATTGCACTGTTTAAAAAAGGATCCACTCTTCTTCTTCTTCTTCTTCTTCTTCTTCTTCTTCTTCTTCTTCTTCTTCTTCTTCTTCTTCTTCTTCTTCTTCTTCTTCTTCTTCTTCTTCTTCCTCTTCCTCTTCCTCTTCTTCTTCCTCTTCCTCCTCCTCTTCTTCTTCCTCTTCCTCCTCCTCTTCCTCCTCCTCCTCTTCTTCCTTTTCCTCCTCCTCTTCCTCCTCCTCTTCTTCTTCCTCTTCCTCCTCCTCCTCCTTTTCTTCCTCCTCCTTAAAAACTCCATTATCCTTTTCTGTTTGTTCCCTCAGAAGCACCTTGTGAATAACAGTGCAGTGAAAGCAATAGTTAAATAACTTTTTCTTTAAAAAAAAGAGCAAACACCTTTTTATTCTTGTCCTCTAGCAATGCCAGTTGGAGTTGGATGATCACATTTGAGGAAGCCAGAAAAGGGTACACATAACTCCTAATATATGCGATTGAACTATGAGACAGATGTGCCCAGAATAACAGAGTTGGAAGGGACCTTGGAGGTCTTCTAGTCCAACCCAAGCAGGGTTTATAGCATTTCAGATAAGTGGTTGTCCAGTCTCTTCTTCAAAATTTCCAGTATTGGGGCACCCATAATTTCTGACAGCAAATCCTTCCATGGATTAATTATTCTCAATGTGAGAAAATTCCTCCTTAGTTCTAGGTTGCTTCTCTCCTTGGTTAGTTTCTATCCATTGCTTCTTGTCCTGCCCTCAGGGGCTTTGGAGAATAGCTTGACTCCCTCGTCTTTGGGGCAGCCCCTGAGATATTGGAAGACTGCTATCATATCATCCCAATCGTTCTCTTCCTTAGGCTAAACACCTCCATTAAGCATTCATCATATAGTTTAACTTCCATTCCCCTAACAGAATACAGAATAACAAAGTTGGAAGGGACCTTGGAGATCTTCTAGACCAACCCCAAATTAACATACTGCACCTCTGTATGGTTTGCCAACTGCACAGGGGCAAATAGGAAAGCACTCCAGAGGGTTAACTTTATTGCCCAGAAGATCATTGATTGCCCTCTCCCCTCTTTGGAAGAGCTTTGTAGCTCCCGCTGCCTTAAGAAAGTTCAAAATATCCTCAAAGATCCATCTCATCCTGGGCAATACTTTTTTTTGAACTATTACCATCTAGCAGACGGTACAGGATAATAATAAAAACAAAGACAAATAGGCTGAAAAATAGCTTCTATCCCAGGGCAGTTGCTCTCTTGAATTCTACTGTATAGTGCAATATTAATGTAATACCAGGGATTTCCAATTCAATGTATAGAATGTGAAGGATGTCTGTTTATGTTTATTTTCATAGTCATAATGTACACTGAAGATGGTATTTAATTTCATTGTACGAGGTGCAATGACAATAAAGTAGACTAAACTAAACTAAACCTTATTTATATACTGTTTCAGAGAAACGGTTGTCCAGTCTCATCTTAAAAAAACTCTAGTCTTGGAGCCCCCACAACTGTTTCCACTGATACCAGTTATCCTGTCTTTTACCCTGAAGGCAAACCTTTCGACCTGCGAACTTTCAACGCCGCTGCAACCAACATCACTTTTGTTCTGCTGTTTGGGGAACGGTTTGAGTACAGCAACCCGACTTTTCTCACCCTTCTAAGACTCATCGACGAAGTGATGTGTCTCCTTGGCTCTCCTGCTTTACACGTAAGCTGGTTGTCAACTAAAAAAAAATAAAAATCCTTTGGTCTTTTTAGTTGCCAGCAGAAAGAGAGTGGGGGGGGGGGGAGGGCGGGAAGCAGTGCATTCCTTAAATGCTTCAGATAATCCCTTTGGCAGCCGAAGCTTCTGGCACGCAAAATTATGACTGGAGAGCATGATTGATGACTCTTGGCTATGGATGTGTCCCATTGGAGAATATAGATACATTGAGGGGGGGGGGAGACCAGAGTCAAGGGTGAAATGAATGAGGTGTCAGAGTTGGCTGCAACCAGGAAACGCCGACATGTCAACTCCTAATAAATCAATCTTTTTTTTACTCTAAGAGATGCAGCTAGAGACTTTGATTTGAATGGGGGTGCATGTTGGAGTCATGACACTGGTGTTGCCCCCAGAGTTCCTTTCTCTTCCCCAACAAATTTAACAAATTCAAAAACACGGTGGTGATTGCACCACAGAAATTGGCCAAGGCCTACGTCCCTTTGCCACAAATATGAAATTCTTGGGCCAATTTTAAGCAAGCAGGTTACTTACCTCAGAGGCTTTCCTTTCTGCTATTACCAATAAAGCCTTCTCCCAAATCTTCTGGACTTTTCTCTCTCTTCCCTCCCGTCCCCGTCCCCCATTTCCTCCACTTCGAGGGAGAAATAAATTGCTTTAAACATTGTGCATTAAATAATATTTGCAGGAGATTGATTGATCATGAAAGAGAATGGAGAATGAAAGGGCCACCTAGTGAAAGGCAAAACATAAAAAAATAATAACAAAAAAAAAACTAGAGAAAGTTAGGAAATAATATTATTAGAATGAGTTAGAATTAGCAAAAGTCTGGCATCTGCAAACTCTGGATTTTAATGGTCTCTTTAGATTAACATATTTGGAAGGGACCTTGTAGGAGGACATCTAGTCCAAGCCCCTGCCCAAGCAGGATACTCTACACCAAGGGTCTTCCAACTTGGCAAGTTTAAGACTTGTGGACTTCAACTCCCAGAATCCCTGAGTTCACAGGACTGGAGGAGGAATTCTGGGAGTTGAAGTCCACAAGTCTTAAACTTGCAAATGCTCTACACCGTTTCTGACAGATGGCCGTCCAATCTCGTCTTGAAAGCCTCCAGCATTTGAGTGCATTTCTCTAGTTGGACACTTTGCAAGCAAAGGTGTATCATGGTTCGCCTTTCTTGTATTTCTCTCCTCTCCTTTGATCCCGACTAGCTGTTCAACTTCTATCCGTTCCTGGGATTTCTCTTCAGCGTTCACAAGACTTTGCTTCGGAAGATCGAAGACGTCCGGGTGATTATCAGAGATTACATCAAGAGCAGCAGACAAGATCTCAACGGCAACAGCTTCAGGAGCTACACCGAAGCTTTAGTCTTCAAGCAAGAACAGGTGTGCTCCTGCGCAATTAACAAAGCTTATAAGCAGGGTGTGGGCAGCCGGATGCCATCCAAAAAAAAATCAAGATGGAGGTCACATTAGGTGCATCATCCATGGGGACTACCATCTTAGATTGATTGACCTCATACATCTGAACCAGTGGTCGCGGGGACCACTGGTGGTCCGTGAGAAAATTTGGGTGGTCTGCAGAGAAATATCATCCCCAAAGCAATTAATCCAGGCTGTGTGGGAACACAAGGTTGCACCGCCCACATGGCCCATGGGAACACAAGGCTTGCATCGCTTGTATTGCGAACAACATGAGGTAGTAAAGGGAGGGGGGAAAGGGCAGAGGGGGGGAACTTGCCCCACTTGCCCCAAGTGCCTCACCTGGCCACCAGGCTGTTTCTTTCTGCTTCTTTCTTCTTCTGCTTTTGGCTGGGCGCAAAGAAAGCAGCCAAAGTCTTTCTTTCTCTTTCCCAAACTCCGCCAGAAATGAGTCTTTGGGACCCTGCAAGGCTTCCTGCTCCAAGAGGCTGCACCAGTGCAACAAAGTCTCGTAAAGACTCATTTCTGGTGGAGTTTGAGGGAGAGAAAGAAAGACTTCTGCTGCTCCTGTTGCTTTCCTTGCATGAAGCCAAAAGTCTCTCCCCCCCGCCCCAAGAATGGAGCTGGAGACGGTATCCTGCGATCCCAAATAAAAAATGATTCATTGGTAGGAAAACGGGGTGGGGAATTTCCCTGCAGACATTTTTTTGGGATTTTCCCAGGGTCTCTGCTGCTTTCTGCAGCAAAATTCATATTAGTGGTCTGTGGGATTTAAAATTATGAGTTTGGTGGTCCCTGAGGTCCAAAAGGCTGGCGAACCCTGGTCTGAACGGCAGAGGAAAACAGAGGTAGACCCAACATCTTCTCTTTGCTGGAGCTAGGTATATCTAGTCTGACAAAAGAAGAACATGGGGGGGATATGGGAGTGGTTTTTCAATATTTGAGGGGCTGTTAGAGAGAAGAGGGAGTCAAATTATTCTCTAAAGCACCTGTGGGCAGGACAAGAAGCAACTGAAGGAAACCAATCAAGGATAGAAGCAACTTGGAAGTAAGGAGGAATTTCCTGACAGTGAGGACAATTAACCAATGGAATGGCTCCCCTCCAAAAGTTGTGGGTGTTCCATCACTAAAGGTTTCCAAGAAGAGATTGAACATCCATTTGTTTGAAATAGAACAGAATCACAGAGTTGAAAGGGACCTTGAAGGTCTTCTAGTCCAACCCCCTGCCTAGGCAGGAAACCATACACCGCTTCAGACAAATGGTTATCCAACATCTTTTTTAAAACTTCCATCGTTGGAGCATCTACAACTTCTGGAGGCAAGAAACTGTGGATAGAACAGAGGTTTTGTGTCCATAACATCCATCGTGTCCCCTCCTCTGTCTTCTCATCCCCAACCCTGTGCCCTTTTCTAGGACATGAACAAAAAACAGAACCTTTTCCACGAAGATAATTTAATTGCGTCCATTCTGGATCTCGTCATGGCTGGGACAGAGACCACGGCCACAACTCTGCAGTGGGCTGTCCTGTTGGCCATGAGATATCCGGAGATGCAAAGTGAGTTGTTGCTTTCTGTTGTTGTGGTTGTTGTTGTTGGTTTCCACTCTTCTAGCATGCATTAGGGGCAAGGGTAGTATGGTGAGGATTCCCACCAAGTCCACGGTTTCAATTCTCAGGGCTTGTTTGGATCAAAAGAGGCGCGATAAACTCCAAAAGACAGGAGACAAAAGGGACAGAAAATTTCATAGGGTCTGTCTTAGGCAATTAGAGAAGGGCTGTCTAGCTGCAAATTTAGTGGAAGAGAATGGATTGAGGCAAGCAAGAAAAAAGGAGGGACGAAGGGGAAGGGAAGATCTCTTAGAGGGAGGGAGGGAAGGAGGAAAGGAAAGAAAAGGAGCAAAGGAAAGAAGGAAGGAAAGGAAAGGAAAGGAAAGGAAAGGAAAGGAAAGGAAAGGAAAGGAAAGAAGGAAAAGAAAGAAAGAGGAAAGGAAAAGAAAGGAAAGAAAGAAAGAAAGAAAGAAAGAAAGAAAGAAAGAAAGAAAGAAAGAAAGAAAGAAAGAAAGAAAGAAAGAAAGAAAGAAAGAAAGAAAGAAAGAAAGAAAGAAAGAAGGAAAAGAAAGAAAGAGGAAAGGAAAGGTCAGAACCGGCTGAATTCACCACCTCTGGCTTTTCCTTTTTTCCTTTTCCTTTTTACTGGGCTGGCTTCAGAGAAGGTCCAGGAGGAACTCGGGCGAGTGGTGAAGCCGGGCCACTGGGCCACCTACGAAGACCGTCGCCAGATGCCTTTCACCAACGCGGTGATCCACGAAGTGCAGCGTTTCATCACCCTCCTGCCCCACGTCCCACGAAGCACCTCCGTGGACACCCATTTCCGAGGCTACTTCCTCCCCAAGGTAACTGCCCCCACTCATATGCACAGGGACTCCTCCTTACGACCCCCCCATGGAGTCCAAAATTTCTGGGGGAAACGTGGGGGAAGCGAATTTTGCCCCGTTTTACAACCTTTCTTGATGCAGTCATTAAGCAATTTGCCATGGTTGTTAGGTTAATATCATGGTTGTGATGTATCTGGCTTCCTCGTTGAAAGGTCGCAAAAGGGGTTTGCATGACCCCGGGAAAATGCAACTGTCATAAATATGAGTCGGTTGCCAAGCATCTGAATTTTGATCAGATAGATAGAAGATAGATAGAATTCTTTAGTGTGATTGCACACACAAGGAATTTGTCTTGGTGCAAATACTCTCAGTATACATAAAAGAAAAGATACATTCATCAAGAGTCAAGAATCATCAGGTACAACACTTAATATAGTCATAGGATACAATTAGAGTGGAATGGAATGGAATGGAATGGAATAGAATAGAATAGAATAGAATAGAATAGAATAGAATAGAATAGAATAGAATAGAATAGAATAATGAAAATAATAGAATGTAGAATGGAATGGAATGGAATAGAATATAGAAATAGGGTATGGAATGAAATAATAGAATAGAATGCAGAATAAGAATAGAACAGAACAGAACAAGGAAAATAGAATAGAATATAGAATAAAATAAAATATAGAATAGAATAAAAAATAGAATAGAATAGAGAATAGAATAGAATAGAATAGAATAGAATTCTTTATTGGCCAAGTGTAATTGGACATACAAGGAATTTGTCTTGGTGCAAATGTTCTCAATATACATAAAAGAAAAGATACATTCATCAAGGGTCAAGAATCATCAGGTGCAACACTTAATGATAGTCATAGGATACAATAAGCAATCAAATCATACTAGGAAACAGTCCATATAAATCGTAAGGATACAAGGGACAAAGTTACAGTCATACAGTCAAAAGTGGGAGGGAATGGGCGATCAGGAGTGATGAGAAGGTTAATAGTAATAATAATAGTAATGCACAAAATAATATTTATAAAAAACATATTTATAAAAAATACTAAGAAACAGTCAAGTGATCAGAATCAGATGATATCGCCACGGTCATAAGTGTGAAAAATGGTTATAAATACCTTTTTTCAGTTTTGGTTTTAGCTTCGAACAGTCACTGAACAAACTGTTGTAAGTCGAGGATTACCTATACTCATGGCCCTGGATCTAATGCAGTTAAAATTAATAGCAATAGCCATAGACCTTAGACTTATATACCACTTTATAGTGCTTTCCAGCCTTCTCTAAGCGGTTTACAGAGTCAGCCTCTGGCCCCCAACAATCTGGGTCCTCATTTTATCCACCTCGGAAGGAGGGAAGGCTCAGTCAACCAGTGGAGCCGGTGAGGATCATACTGCTGTCAGTGGGCAGAGTTAGCCTGCAACACTGCATTCTAACCAATGCGCCACCAGGGAGGAGAATGACAAAGGGAATAAGACGAAAGGAAAGGAAAGGAAAGGAAAGGAAAGGAAAGGATTGAACTGCTGGCAGTGGGCAGAGTCAGCCTGCAATACTGCATTCCAACCCCTGCGCCACCACAACTCGTAATTAATCCCTAAAATCCCCTTTGGATGGAAGGAGGTCTACTTAACTTTCCCCAGCCTAGGTTCTTCAAAATAGATGGATCCCTGTTAAGAGATCCATATTTGTGGTGCCTACAAATCAGTCTTAACCCCAGGTGACCCCACGCCCACCAGCTGAAGAAATATTAGAGGCAGCTTTGAGGATCCCGTTCTGAACTTCTCCTTCCAGGGAACCATGGTCATCCCATCGCTGACTTCGGTCCTGCTTGACCAGAGCCAATGGGAAACCCCCCACGAATTCAACCCCAACCACTTCCTGGATCCCAATGGGAATTTCGTGAAGAAGGATGCCTTCGTGCCGTATTCTTTAGGTAACTCAGGCCTCCTTGGAGACTTTGGGTGTTGGGAAAGGCCCGGGTCCAATATGGCAATAACTGCGATGAAGAGGACCTCCTTCCACCGACATCTTTTCCTGCAAGGGCTGTGTTGCCGTTGCACAAATGTTGCGTGTTGGGAAACGCTTCAGAATACCTTTTCCCAGTTTGGAAGCTCCAACCCCTCCCTCTTTTCCTTCTTCTTCTTCTTCTTCCCCTCCTCCTCCTCTTCCACATTCTTCCTCTTCCTTCTCCTTCCTCTTCCTCTCTCCCTCCTCCTTCTTCTCCTCCCTCCTCCTCCTTCTCCCTCTTCCTCTTCCTCCTCCTCCTTCTTCCTCTTTCCCTCCTCCACCAATTCTTCCTCTTCTTCCTCTTCTTTTTCCTCTTCTTCCTGTTCCTCTCCTCCCTTCTTCTTCTCCCTCTTTCTTCTCCCTCTTCCTTTTCATCCTCCTCCTTGTTTCCCTCCTCCTCCCTCTTCCTTTTCTTTTCCTCCCTCCTCCTCCTTCTTCTCCTCCTTCTCCCTCTTCCTCTTCATCCTCCTCCTTCTTCCTTTCTCTCCTCCTCCAACACCTTCTTCCTCTTCCTTCTCCCTCTCTTCCTCCTCCTCTTCCTCTCCTCCCTCCTTCTTCTTCCTCTTTCCCCTCCTCCTCCTCCCTCTTCTACTTCCTCTTCTCCTTTTTCTTCCTCTACCCTTTCTCTTCCTCTCCCCCTCCTCCTCCATCTCCTCCTCCTCTCTCTCTCTTTTAACAGGACGTAGGAACTGCATCGGCGAAAGTCTGGCCAAAATGGAGCTGTTCCTCTTCTTCACGGGCCTGCTGCAGAAGTTCACTTTCCGGCCTCCGCCTGGGCTGACCGAAACAGATTTGGACCTGAATGTCCCTAAGACGACCTTTACCTTAAGACCACAACCACAGCAGACTTGGGCCATTCTCCAGGAGTAAAGAATACATCGCATGAGACGAAAGAAGGGGAAAGGACGCTTCTACAGGCTATGCACTCTTTCTGTGCATGCTTTTTGGGTGTATATCTGTGTGTGTGTGCATTGACTGTATCTATACACTTATAGTACAGTGGTACCTCTATTTACGAAATTAATTTGTTCCGGAAGCCGTTTCGTAACGTGAAAATTCCGTAAGTAGAGACACATTTTACCCTATAAATGCCCTAATCCGTTCCAAGCCCCCCCCAAATTCAGACAATAATTTTTTATAAATTATAATATTTCGTTAATACCTGTAATAAAAACATGCTACATTACTGTGTCTCCAGCTATCTCTTTCTATCTCTTTGGATTTCGCTAGCGTGAGACTGAGAACGCGGCGCGGTGCGTTACTCTCATCCCATACACAAAGATCCCTCCTAGCCAATGGGATGCCAGGAAGATGCTGGGAGATAAACCAATGGCAGAGCAGCTCGGACGCGCCATTTTCAAACCAAGATCAAACTGCGCAAATTAGCGCAAATTTTGAAATTTTTGGCCTTTCGTATCTTGAAACATATTTCATAACTAGAGACGGTATTTTCTCGACAACGCGCTTCTTAACCTGAAACTTTCGTAACCAGAGCCTTTCGTAAGTAGAGGTACCACTGTATATACATGTTAGGGCAGTAGTTCTCAAGTTCGACAACTTTTCAAAGGTGCAGACTTCGACTCCCAGAATTCCCCAAGCAGGGCCTGCTTCCTCTGTGAAGCTTTTATCTTGGAAGGAAAGAAGATTTACTGCTTTTAGAATAGAATTACAGAGTTGTAAGGGACCTTTGAGGTCTTCTAGTCCAACCCCCTGCTTAGGCAGGAAATCCTATACCATTTCAGACAAATGGTTGTCCAATCTCTTCTTACAAACTTCCAGTGTTGGAGCATTTACAAGTTCTAGAGACAAGTTGTTCCACTGATTCATTGTTCTAACTATCAGGAAATTCCTCCTTAGTTCTAAGTTGCTTTTCTCCTTGATTAGTTTCCATCTGTTGCTTCTTGTCCTGCCTTCTGGTGCTTTGGAGAATAGCTTGACCCCCTCCTCTCCTCTCTGTTGCAGCCCCTCAAATACTGGAAGATGTTCTCCTGTCTCCCCTGGTCCTTCTCTTCCCTAGACTAGCCAGGCCCAGTTCCTGCAACCGTTCTTCATAGGCTTTAGCCTCCAGTCCCTTTATTCTCTTCGTTGCTCTTCTCTGCATTCTTTCCAGAGTCTCAACCATCTTTTTTATTACCAAGCCCTTATAAATTGAGGTTAACACTTCACGTGATCTTGATTCTGTCCCTCTCTTTGATGCAGCCTAGAACTGTGTCGGCTTTTTTTTTTTTGGCAGCTGCTGTTTTAATCAAAACAGGCTTTTCTTTCCTCTTCCTCTTCTTCTGTTTCCAATTCAGAGCCTCGACTGCCTCTTCATGGCTGGTCTGCATCATAGCAAATCTTTTTTCTTTTGCAACCTCACCCGACTTTTACTGCTGGCTCATCCTCTCCATCTGACACACAGCACAGCACCTCAACGCCCGCTTCAAAACCCAGGCTTTTCATCACAGGCATCCACCCCTTACTTTGACGAATTTGTATCATCCGGGCAATCTTTAAAATCAATTCATCTCTCTCTCTCCGCCTAGGTTCTTATTCCTGGTTTTGTTTTCTGCTTCCAGAAAGCAGACAAACAGTTAACAGACCATCAGAGTTGGAATGGACCTTGTAGATCATCTAGTCCAACCCCCTGCCCAAGCAGGAGACCGTACACCATTTCTAACAGATGGCAGTCCAGTCTCTTCTTGAAAGTCTCAAGTGATGAAGCTCCCACAACTTCCGAGGGCAACTTCTGTTCCTTGAGTTGATTGTTCTCACTGTCAGAAAGTTTCTCCTTATTTCCAGGTTGAATCTCTCCTTGATCAGTTTCCATCCATTATTCCTTGATGGAGGGAACCACTTTACAGGTTACAGTGGGCGAGAAAGCATCAGCAATGCTCTATATCAGATATAGATGGGAAGACACCCAGCTAAGTCAGGATGGTAAGAATTGTTGTGTGATACCATGCAATGCAAAGTTTGAAGAATTAATCAGTGGAACGGCTCCAGAAGTTGTGAGTACTCCATCATAGGAGCTTTTAAAGAAGAAATTGGATGACCATTTGTCTGTGATGGTAGAGGGTTTCCGGCTTGAGTAGAGGGTTGGACCAGAACGGGGGTCGCCAACCTTTTGGACCTCAGGGACCACCAAACTCCTAATTTTAAATCCCGCAGACCAGAGAGAGACCCTGGGAAAATCCCCAAAAAAGTCTGTAGGAAATTTCCCCACCCCGTTTTCCTACCGATCGATCGTTCTTTATTTGGGATTGCAGGATACCGTCTCCAGCTGCATTCTCAGGGAAAGAGAGAGAGAGAGACTTTTGGCTTCATGCAAGGAAAGCAGCAGAAGCCGCAGAAGTCTTTCTTTCTCTCCTCCAAACTCCGCCAGAAATGAGTTTTTGTGAGACTTTGTTGCGCTGCTGCAGCCTCTTGGAGCAGGAGGCCTTGCAGGGTCCCAAAGACTCATTTCTGGCAGAGTTTGGGGGAGAGAAAGAAAGATTTTTGCTGCTTTCCTTGCGTGCAGCTAAAAGCAGAAGAAGAAAGAAGTGGAAAGAAGCAGCCCTGTGGAGTGAGTGGAGCAAGTTCCCCCCCTCCACCCTTTCCCCCCTCCCCTCACTACCTCGTGTTGTTCACAATGCAAGCGACACAAGCCTTGTGTTCCCGCACGGCCTGGATTAATTGCTTTGGGGGTGACATTTCTCTGCGGATCACCAAAATTTTCTCATGGAACACCAGTGGTCCCCGGCCCACTGATTGGCAATCACTGGACTAGAAGACCTCCAAGATTCCTTCCAGCTCTATTCTGATTGAAGATTGATTGACTTGAGGAGATGGTGATGAAACACCCACAATTTCTGGAGGCAACTTCTGTTCCACTGGTTGATTGTCCTCACTGTTAGGAAGTTTCTCCTTAATTCCAGGTTGCTTCCCTCCTCAGTTAGTTTCCAGGAAAGGAAAGAAAGTTTTACTTTCCTCCTGCAGATAAACAGAGGTTTGCACCATCATTTCACTCCGGAACTTACTAGAGGTAGAAGGAATGGCCTTGAGAGACAGGAGGAACAGCTACTCTCAAGGCAGTGATCAGATAAGCAGGACCAGAGAGCAAGAAACTAATTTGTGAAAATAGTTCAATCAAGCCCCTCTCTAGTTCATCCCACGATAAACAGAGGGAAAGGAAAAGAGATCCAGACTTGCAAAATTCTTCAACTTGATCCAATAAAACTCATCCTGATCTACAGGTCATTGGTTTCTTAGTCTTTCTGCCTAGTAAGGTTGACTTTAGGGGTCTTCAAACTTGATAGCTTTAAAAGACTTGTGGACTTCAACTCCCAGAATTCCTCCTCCAGTCATGTTAGCTCAGGAATTGTGGGAGTTGAAGTATACAAGTTTTAAACATGCCAAGTTTGAAGGCCCTTGCCTTCAAATAGAAACCACATTACACAGCAGAGCAGTGTTTTCAACCTTAAACCATTTGAAACATTAAACCATTTGAAGACATGAAGACAACTCCCAGAATTCCCCAGTCAGCCTTTCTGGATTGCATCTGCAAGGATGGATGACCTAACACCTGCCTCTTTTTCCAGCTTACCTTGGTGTGACCCTACAAGTTAGGCTCGTGAGATCTCAGGCCTGGTCCAGTCCTTGGGGACTTCTCACATTCTTTGGAATCTGTGACAAACTTTTCTCATTTAACTTACAAACTTAATTCTGCCTTGTTAGGGACCGTCCCTGATTGACCAGTGCAGTCAGAACAGAACAGCCCCAAGCAAATGTATATAGTATACAGGTATAGTTTTCTTCTTGTAAACATTCCAAAATGCCTTTCTACTGGTAACAGAGACAAATTCTTGTAAATGACTTTGGGAACTGGAACAAAAGTAGAAAACAGATTTTTGTCTCCACCTCCTGCATCTCCCCCTTCTCTTCTTTTTCTTCTTTCTCCTCCTCCTCCTCCTCCTCCTCCTCCTCTTCTTCTTTCCTCGTCTTCTTCTTTCTTCCTCCTCTCTCCTTCTTTCCTCCACTTCTTCTTCTTCTTCTTCTTCTTCTTCTTCTTCTTCTTCTTCTTCTTCTTCTTCTTCTTCTTCTTCTTCTTCTTCTTCTTCTTCTTCTTCTTCTTCTTCTTCTTCTTCTTGTTTCCTCTCCTCCTCTTCCTCCTCCTCTTCTTCTTCATCTTTATTTATTTTATTTATTTATTTTGTCAAGCGATTATAAAATAACAGGTATAAGTATAAACTTAATTATGAATACATGAAATGGATACATATAAGAAAAATAAAAAGAAACAATAGGACAGGGACGGTAGGCGCATTGGTGCGCTTATGCACGCCCACTACAGACCTCCTCCTCCTCCTCCTCCTCCTCCTCCTCCTCCTCCTCCTCCTCCTCCTCCTTCTCATATTGAATTTCAGCCACAGGAATTTCCGTTCCAGCCTCCCCTGGAGGGCCATCTCAATACTCTGGGGGTTTCAGGTGACAATTTTTAGAGTCCCCGGCTTCCCTGACACGGCTGATTGCCTTCCTTGGTTGAATCAGAAAATGCTCAGTCTTTCTCATGCCAAGGCTTTGGGTCTCTGCAACTGCTCGGGAGGAAGTGGGCTGGGTCGGTGGTGGATTGTCTCCGAGAACATTCTATTGTCGGAGATGAAATACCCAGTACAATACCTCTGAAGCTTTGGGGATCATGCCTGAAATGACCACTGGCAAATACACAGGAAGGGTTTAGAAATTTGCAAAAAAAAAAGAAAGACCGATTGTTCCCGAGTTACTTTAGCAATTTTGGGGACGTCAGTTCTGTTTCCAACAGTTGATTCCTGTCTTCAGCCCAAGGCAATAGAGCAACTTTCTTCACTTTAAGATGCATGGACTTCAGCTCACAGAATTCCCTGCACCAAACCACTGCACTAGACCTTGTAAACGTTTTAGGCCTTTCATTTGAATGGGCAATTCTATTTATGGAGTGTCCATCTCAAGTGCCATGCAATGAAAGTAGCATTTTGTGCAATGGAGTCTGGTTTGGTACCAAATAGTTTCCTATATTCTTGGTGAAATCAGGCCTTTGTTTAGGATGGGGAGACTGGAAACTTCATATTTACCTGTAAGGAGAACCTATAGCTTAATCAGAGGGTGCCTGTTTTATAGATGGATCTCCAGCATCCCCAGGTAAGGCTGGAGAAGACTTCTTTTGATTCCTTGGAGAACTATTGTCCATCAATGTAAGTAGCATAGAGCTAGTTGAACTGAGACATGCAACATTCAACCTCAAACACTAAAACAGAAGGCAGTCTGTTCAGTTTCAGCTTAAGGCAGCATCTAAATTCAACCGTCTTATGAAGCAAGCTACTATAGCTTATTCCACAACTCCTAGTTACAACAATGAAAGGTTTATAGTACTTAGGTAGCGAACAGCTGCTTCTGCAATCTTTTCTACTATGGTTAGCAAGAAGCTCTTTTCAGATTTGTTTCCTTACGGGGGTGAGAGAAACTCCAATGATGTACGATGACGTGCTTATCAATTCGTGGGCTGCAAATCCATCAAGGAACCCAGCTCAGCTGCCCAGAAAAACCTTTCTCTTTTTTTTTTTTCAAAATGTATCACTGAAACCTGATTTTGCAGCAACAATTGGAGAACAGAACAAATAACTTAGCCAATGACACAGAACGAGTTTCTTTCCATCTGAGTGTCTTAACCCCATGTATGCAATAAAAGAAACCAGCCGATCAACATGAAGAATATTCTACAGTGGAAGAGAAAGGGTTGGTCTTTGAGAAGATGGCACTGATTCCAAAAATTTGTTTTTAAATGGAATTGGGCAATTGTTATTCCCAAATGAACTATCTATCCTCCATTCAAAAAGGGGAAGGATGCCCATTAGAAGTATAACAGGGATGGATTTGGTCTCTGAGAGGTTGCATTTTACTTTGCCATTCTGTATTTGTCATGCCCCTGTGGGAATCTGATTCTGAGGGGAGGTTGAACTGTTGACAGGGAGTGGGAGTGTGGCTCTGGTGGCTGTGGGGGAAACTGAGGAAGACTCAGGGCCACCCCCCTCTTCATCCTAGGGCATGCAGGGAGGAACGGAGAAGAGAGCAACAGGGATTATGGGGGAGAAAAAGGCCCTGATTCCCTTCATTAGCTGCAGCTGGGAAAACAGGATAAAAAGGGTGTTTGCGCACAGCACCTTGCTGGAAGCAAAGCGTGAATTATCTTTGTTTGTCAAGTCCTATCTGGGTTCAGGGTTCCTCCCAATTATGTGTGTTTCTGTTATCTTTTGAATTCTGCAATTCCTTATCCTGCCCTGTCTCGTTAATTGCTGCAGCGTGGTTTGTGTTGGTTTTTATTTTCTAATTTATATGTACTTTGAGTTCGGACTGAATTTCTTCCCCTTTAAAAACTGTTCTTGGGAGAATTTTTTCTCCAGCCGATGATAACTGGACATTGGGGGCCAAGTTGGAGGAATTAAAGGGACTTTACCTACTTTGGGGACTTGTTGCTTTTGTGCCACGCCCCTTTGGGTCATCACAGTATTGTTTTAAAATTCTTTGCTAACTGGACAGAGTTGCTAGACAGCCGTATAAATTGATCACACAAATAAATAGAACGACAATCCTTTGTGTTGAATTTGAACAGGTTAGGGTTTGAGAAATGAGTGCTATGCAAAACAATTTTTTTAAAACAACAACAACCCTGTATTTTTCCTCTACCAGTTCTCATTCAGCTCCAAGAGCAAGGATTCTGCTCATTCAGCTCCAAGAATAAATTAAAATATATTCCAAAGAAGACCAAGTCAGTTGCATTTGTAGGGTGAAAGGGATTATGGGTACTCCTCAGCTTAACGACCACAATTGAGCCCAGAATTTCCATTGCTAAGCGAAACATTTGCTCAGTGAATTTTGCTTCATTTTACAATCTTCCCTGCCACAATTGTTGTGAATCACTGCAGTTGTCAAATTAGTAACACGGCTGTTGAGTGAACCTGGCTTCCCCATTGATTCTGTTTATTAAAAGGTCTCAAAAACCACGTGACATTGCAACCGTCAAAAATGCAAGTCGGTTTTCAAGCATTCGAATTTTGATCACGTGGTGATAGGGATGTGTCATGCCTTTGGTAGAGTCGGACTCTGAGGGGGAGGAAGAACAGCCGACAGGGAGTGGAGGTGTGGCTCTGGAGGTTGTGGAGGAGGCTGGGGAAGGGCAGAGGTCGACTGGGCAGTCAGAATAAGAACCAGGGCCATCCCCTCTGCATCCTAGGGAGGAAAGGAGAAGGGAACAACATGGCTTACGGGAGAGGAAGCGGCCATGATCCCCCTCATTGTTACAGCTGAGGAGACGAGTGTATAAGAGAGACACAGGTTGCCAGAAGCAAAAGCGTGTTTTATTTTGGGCTGAAGTTATCTTGGTTGGTGTCCTTCCAACAGACTGTGCCTTGTTATCTCCTTGAAGTTGGTAATTTCTTATCCTGGTCTGTTGCGGAAATTCCTTCATTGTAGTTTGTTTTGGGTTTTTATTTCACCTCTATCTGCTCATTAAGTTCGGACTGTATTGCTTTCTTCTGAAGACTATTTTTGAGTACTTTTCATCTCCAACTGAGAATTATTGAACAGTGGGGCCAAGTTGGAGACATTAAAGGACATTTATTTACATTTTGGGTTTTGTTATGTTTGTGTTACACTCCGGGTCATCACAGGATGCTACAACAGTCATAAATGTGAAAAGCAGTTATAACTCACTTTTTTCAGTGCCGTTCTAGCTTTGAACAGGTCACTAAGTGAACCATTGTAAGTCAAGGATTACCTGTACAAGGTGTGGTTAGGTAGCCGCACACCTGGTCTAATTTTTCAAGCTGCAACGAAATCCCCTGGGGAAAATTTCACTGGTGAGAATGGATTTATTGGCCGCTAGGAGAGCTTCATTTTAAAACCTCCATCATGTCCAACCATTGCCTATATCGATCGTCCTCAACTTATCACCACACTGGAGCCCCAAATTTCCCGTTGCTAAGCGGAACAGCTGTAAAGGGCAACTCCCATTTTACATCCTTGTTTGGCCACAGTTGTTAAGCGCATCTCTGCGGATGGTTAAGTGAATCGTACGTTTGTTAAGCGAGTCTGGCTTCCTCCCCCCGTTGACTTGTCGGAAGCCAGCGGGGAAGGTCACGAAAAGGAATCATGTGACCCTGGGACATTGCAACCGTCATAAGTATGAGATGGTTTCCAAGCACCTGAATTTTGATCTTGTGATGATGGGAAAGCTGCAACGGTTGTAAGTGTGAAAAATAAGGCATAAGTCCCTTTTTTCAGGTCTCTTGTAACTGGCCACTAAACTGAACGAATGGTTGTAAGCCGAGAATTACCTGCATTCAAACTACTGCCAAGAGAATTTTTTTTTAAAAAAAAAACCAAAAGTCTCCTCCTGCCCATCCCCCCAGAGAAGCAAACTTTTAAAAAGGGGAAACTGTTTTGCAAATCAAGGCATTGAATGGTTCCAAGAGAGTAAACACAAGACAAAGGTAACAGCACAACCCTTTACTGTTTCATTCACGAATCCTGTTTTTTCAACAGAAAAAAGGCGGTTTGCAACTAATTAGCTCGGACAAGAAAGAGCCTTGCCAAGTTTTTGCAAGGCTGCCGAGAACAACAGATAAAATCCCTAAACAATAAATCAGAGAGTCTCCAAACACCAACTCAGATATTCCTAATGTCCACAAGGCTTGAATGCAAAAATTTCTTTGCTTCCTGCAAAGAATTCCAGTTTCTCAGCTGGCTTTTATCTCTTAAGGGAGGGGTCATTGCCTTGCAGCCTTACTCCCGAGTCGCCCGTGCTACTGCAGCTGCTCTTTCCTTCGAGCAGCCCTGCGCGCGCGCGCACTGAGCACAGGCTCCTCGGGAACCTCTTCCTCACTGCTGCCAGCCTCTACAATCTCCGAAGGCAGCCCTCCACTCCCTGATAGTTCTGGCCCCATCCCTGCCTCACACGCAGGCCCCTCATCCGAGTCCTCGCTCTCTGAGGCCTCAGCTGTCCACACCTGCTGCCAGAGAACCACAACAGGTTGCGATATTACACTGACTCATCAAGAGCAACAACTTGTCTAAAAAGTTTGTTCCGCTAACCAAGGCGCTCTCGCTCCAATCCGACAGCTCAGATTCATTGATGGTTTTTAAACAAAAAACTTCATTTTATTTTGTTTTTTTAAAAAAACAAAAAACAAAACCTGGTCTGATTTCTTAATTTCTCTTCAGAAAAGGAGAAAGCTCCTTTTCAAAACGATCCTGGTTTTCACACACACGTTGATGCCTGGCCAAAGACAAAAATCAGAAACCGAACATGTTTTTATTTGACATGCAAATAAAAGTGCCAGTTAAATCAAAACTGGACCAGGTTTTCTTTAAATGGGGAACAGCTTCTGGTTGATTACATAAATCAGAAAAGAAAAAGAAAGAAGAAGAAAAAAAGGCATGAGTCACCGTAACTTCAAAGGAAAAGGGAGGGGGGGCATTTAGCAGCTCAGGTTTAAGAAAACATCATCGAACGTGCGGTGTTAAACAGGCCAAGGAGAATTCCTCTTCCCTCACAATTATAGGTAGTCCTTGACTTACAACCACGATTGAGCCCGTTTTCTGTGGCTGAGCGGTCCGTTATATGTATTCTTGCACCATTTGACGCGCTCTCTTGCCACCGTTGTTAAGTGAAAAGCTGCCATTGTTAAGTTGATAACCCGGTTCTTAAGCGAATCTGGCTCCCCCCGTGGATTTGGCTTGTCGGAAGGTCGCAAAAGGGGAATGCGTGACCCCGGGACACCGCCATAAATACGAGTTGCCAAGCGTTTGAATTTTGCTCACAGGACTGTTGAGTTATAAGTGAGGCTAGGCTAGAAAATCCAAAAAAAAACATCCTAGAATAAGACGAAAATAAATCATTTCTCCATTGTTGGCAAGGAACTGTGCTAGGAATGGAATGGAATGGAATATAGAATAGAGTAGAAAATAGAATAGAATAGAATAGAATAGAATAGAATAGAAAATAGAATAGAATAGAAAACAGAATAGAGTAGAATATAGAACAGAATATAGAATGGAATGGAATAGAATAGAATAGAATAGAATAGAAAATAGAATAGAATAGAATAGAATAGAATAGAAAATAGAGTAGAATGGAATAAAAAATAAAATAGAATAGAGAATAGAATTATAGAATAGAAATATAGGGTAGGATAGAATTAGAGTAGAGTAGAGTAGAGTAGAATAGAATAGAATAGAATAGAATAGAATAGAATAGAATAGAATAGAATAGAATAGAATAGAATAGAATAGAATAGAAAATAGAATAGAAAGTAGAGTAGAGTAGAGTAGAGTAGAACAGAACAGAACAGAACAGAATAGAATAGGACCTTGGAGGTCTTCTAGTCCAACCCCCTGCTCAAGCAGGAGACCCTATACAAATTGAGACAAGTGGTTCTCCAATCTCTTCTTAAAAACCTCCAATGTTAGAGCATCCACAAGTTCTGGAGGCAAGTTGTTTCACTGGTTCATTGTTCTAACAATGAACAATAGATGCCACTGGGAGGAATCGACTTGATTCCTTTCAAAAGAAGCCGTTTCTGAATCTCACGCTCATCCTAAAATCCTGCTCCCTCCCTGAACTTCAGGAGCTGCATCCGATCTGTGCTTGCCACGTATGTTGCATTTTAGCCACCCCATTCTCCCCAATTTTGGTGTTGGTGGCCAGAAGGAGGCGAGAAGACGACCGGTTTGGCTTGGGGAAGGTTAGTGGGGGCACCAGATCTCAGCTTGTTGACGGCAAGGACCAGGAGAAACAACAGGTGACCGCTTCGTGCCGAAAACAAACCTGCTACTTTCAGGGTGATGGTTCAAAACAGAGAAAAATTGACTCCTCCGAGCCTCTGCTGAAGCAGATGATAGTTTCATAATCCCAAGGGTGAGTCCTTCTACCCATTGCCCCATAGCTGAGTGTACAAGTAGCCATCGACATACAACAGTTTGTTTAGTGACCGTCCAAAGTTACGATGGGCACTGAAAAAGATGACTTACGACCAGTGGTGGGTGTCAGGGCTCCAACAAATCCACTCCCACTCAAATCATAAGTCTCTAGCTGCATCTCAAAGAAAAGAAAATTGGTTTATTAGAAGCGGCTATGTTGGTGTTAGCCGGGTGTAGCCAATACTAAAATACATCACTCATTTCCCCTTGACTCTGGCCTTCTCCCCATCCCCCTGGATGTATATTCTCCAATGGGACACATCCATCCCCAGGAGTCATCAGTCATGCTCTCCAGTAATATTCTTGCACTCCCAACAACTTTGGGCTGCCAGGGTGATTATCTAGGCACTTAAGGAATACACTGTTTCCTCCCCCATTCCCTTTTTCTGGCAGCTAAAAAGACCAAAGGAGTATCTTTTTAGTTGACAGTAGGATTCAAAATTTTTTACTACCAGTTCTGTGGGTGTGGCATGGCTTAGTGGGCATGGCAGGGGAAGGATACTGCAAAATCCCCCTTCCCTCCCCGCCTCACTAACCTGCTTTCCAGCTCCGTTCTCCTGTGCAGGGCAACCAAAGGAGACCCAGCCAATCAGCTGGGACTCAATGGGAGGCGGAGAATAGAAAGGGGAGGAGCCAGTCAGAGGCGGTATTTGCCGGTTCTCTGAACTACCCAAAATTTCCGCTACTGGTTCTCCAGGACTGGTCCGAACCAGCTGAATACCACCTCTGCATATGACCGTTTTTCATAGTTACGACCTTTGCAGCATCCCCATGCAATCAAAATTCAGACGTTTGGCAACGGGTTTGTACTTATGACCGCTGTGGTATCCCAAGGTCCTCTTTTTGGAACCTCTATATGAGCTAAGTCAACGGGGAAACCAGATTCACTCAACAACCCAGGTTGCTAACTGATCACCGGCAGGGATTCGCTTAACATCGGAGGCAAGAAAGATGGTTAAAAAAACAAAATTTCTCTTTGTTAAGTGAGGTTAACAAATGTCTTATTTAACGACATAAATTCTGAGCACAATTGTGGTCGTGATTCAAGGACTAGCTGTGGTCTATCCACCGCCCTCAAACCAACTAGCACAAAAGAGAAGTCAAACGAAGTGGTTTAAGGCTGTGCTCCTTTAAGATTATTTATTTAGCGTATGGCACAGCATAGATGGACCAGCAATATATATTAACATTTCAACTAAATTAGTAAAACTCAATAAGATATAAACGTGAAGAAGTTCGAATACCAGGCCATCTAGCCACTGATGCACAGCATCACTTATATTTTAAAAAAATCAGACACTGGATTTTTTTTAACTATCCTCTCAGCTTACAGCTGGTCACAACGTGACCTACATTTTGACAAGGGGCCCCACAGTCACACTGAGAGGAGGATGTTATGCCCCATTTATACAAAAAATCTTGACAGACGCCATGGGAGCAGTGAATCCTATTCAGGATTGTCCATGGCTGACGTGTCTAAGAAAGAAACAGGCATATCAAAGGTACTTCTCCGTTTAAAAAAGCACCTTCCATCCATTTGAGGTCTGGTTAGGATATTCTTCTCCCCCTGGACAGTACAGAAAGTGGGGTTCTTGGTTTTTGCAGCCCCTGGGTGAATTCCAGCTTGAAGCCGCCAACACAGAAAGCTAGAAAATGAAGAAGTACATCTGCAACACGCTGGAGGTGGCAAGCAAGGTTGGCAAGCAAGACATGACTGACAGCTCTGCAAAGGTTAGGCTTATGGTTCAAATGCAGAATCCTCAGTCACAAGAAGGGCGACAACTCAAAACCAAGTCGAGAGCCAATCAAAATCTATTTTTCAAGAGGCAGCTGGACTTTCTGGTTTTTCTCTGAGGACATTTCGCTTCTCATCCAAGAAGCTTCTTGGATGTTCAAAGAAAAACTAGTTGCCTTCTTAAAAAAAACATTTCTGGGACAACCATGACCTGATGGATGATTGAGAATCTCCATAGATGGAAGGAGGATACAGATTACTACCGGATATGGGATAAATGGTATAATTAGGTAGATAATAAAAGGGAAAACGCATAAATGAACCCAAGAAACAATTTATATCCAGCTGTTCATACCAAATGTGTAAAAACAATTAAAGGTTTTAAACCTTCTTTTCTCGGTTACTATTATTATTCACTTGTTATATTTCTTTATTCACTAGTTAAATAATATGAATGTATTAGTAATTGAAGAGGAGTTATAAACCAATGTGAAAATAGAGTATATTGCGAGTTATTTAGTGTTTAGGATGTGATAATGAATGAATATATGACTGGTATTAGTCATTATTGATTATTAGGACTTACCAAATTCGATAACAAATGTAAAGAATCATGTGTTATTCACAGATTATTGTTTCTGTATTTTTGAATTTGTATGTTTTTAATTTTGTAAATAAAATTGTTTTTAAAATGTAAAAAAAAAGAGAGAGAGAGAATCTCCACAGACAACTCAAAATCTAGTCAAGAACAATGTTTAAAATGTAAGGCAATTAAACACCACTATTTGTTGTACAGTATGCAATGTACAATATTTAAATGTGGTGCTTGCTAATGCTGTGGATTAGACCTAGCACCAGAACTCTGGTGGAGTTCTAGATTTGAAGATGGTCCTAAAGTTGAGATTGACCTTTAGACTGGGAAAAAGATAAAAACGGCTGTCTAATCTTGTTTGTGCTCCAAATAATAGTCCCCATGGACAGAAATAACCACCTAAATTTGTCAAGGACAGAATAACAGAGTTGGAGGGAACCTTGGAGTTCTTCAAGTTCAACCTACTCCTCAATCAAGAAACCCTATATCATCATTGCAGACAAATGGTTGTCCAATCTCTTCTTTAAAAACGCCAGTGTTGGAGCACCTACAACTTCTGGAGGCAAATCATTCTAATGCTTCAGTTGTTCTGTCAGGAAATCCTAACCTTAGTTCTAAGTTGGTTCTTTCCTTGATTAGTTCCCCTTCATTGCTACTCCTTTCCAAAACATGCTGAGGGAGGCAACATGAAATTAGAATCTTTGGGTTGGAAGCAAACAAGATTCTTCCTGTAGCATCAAAGCCACTACCCTGGCTGAAGGACTGAGACGTTGGTCTTGAAAGAGATGATGACCTATCTTCCAGAGTAAAATCATCTCTCAACAAAAGCAAAGAGGGAGTACCAGTAAAAGATCCACCCAGAAGAATTTCCTCATTCTCAAAAGTTCTGGGTAAGTTTGAGCTGGCATCTTCCACACCAACACCCTGTTGAAATTTACAAAGCAAACTGAATAACCTTTTTCTGGAAAAAGAGAGGTTGAAAATGACTGAAGTTGAGTTTTTGAAGTTCCCTTGGGAGGGAAACTCAGAGAAGGACCTCCTTCTGGTTCAGATTTTGTTGAGTTGGTTTGCATCTACAGCTTAGTAGGGGAAATCCCCAGGAAATACACAAAGAGACTCTAATCAAATGAAGGACTCATAATAAACCCCACAAGTAAGGATCAGGGACACATCGAGATGACATGAAGGAGATGACCATCAGCAAAGAGAAATTCAGCTCGATTCAGCAACAAGGGGAAAAGTGTAAGTAAAAACCTAATTTTCTTTTAAATCAAAAAGATATAATTTGACCCCTTCAGAATCATGTGTGACCTCTAGAAACTTTGGGTCCAGCCCCAGATGGCATATGAAAGTTGCTACTCAATTGTAAATTTAAATATGACCAAAGGGGGAAACGATTAAATGTATGGGGAATAACTTCAGGGTTTATATTTTAATTCAATTTAAGGGCACGTAGAATAAAATCACATTGAGATTTTCTCTGAAGGCCCACCCACATTTACTTTCTGGAATGCAGAATTCCAGCTGGTCGGAAGTCAATTTTTTTTCTAAAAAGTAGTGACACTTGCAAAGGAAACATCACTAGATGTTATTATGGTGGGCTTGGCTCACCATGGTTCAAAGTCTGGAGAAGTTTAAACCTCTGAAAGCTGTCCAGGTGCATGGATTGAGTTGAGTTGGTTCAGTTGACTTGAGCACTGCCTTAAATCATTGGTGTGGGTTGGATGCAACATCTTTGGCTTGGCTCTATTGTACATTGGTATTATTTATTTTCTTAAAATGGCCGACCAACTTATATATATGTGTGTATAGTAATAATTTTGAAAGCCCGGTAAGAGTGAAGGTTGGGCAATCTTGTCTAGGCGTCATGAAGTACCAAAATAAAGAAATAAACCTATCTTTATGAACTCAGGGAGAATTGCCAAAATATCACACAGGTTCGATTATGAGATTTGACAATGGTAACAGATTTTTTTTAAAGAACGGCCTCTTTTTAAAAAGCCAATGAATAACACATTTGCACATCTCCTCCATTTTTTTTCATTTCTTGTCTTGTCTTTTCGAAGTTGTATCTGCCTCAGGAGGGGCTGCTATTTTTCTACTTTTTTGCTAAAAGGCTTAAGAGAATGAGCCCTTCAGGTTGATACAAAAAGAATGGCTAAGGAATTTAAAAAATTGGTTTTCATGGTTCCTAAGAACAGGCCCATTTCTCTTTTTCTCTCTCACAGTGATGAGGCAAGTGCCTTCAGGAATATTCTGCAGCAAATGCAAATAATCTCAGTTCAGTCTCCCAACTGTAGCTACTAGGTTATTTTCTAGTCTTTTCTGAAACTCAACTTTCCATAATTGTTTTTCAACCTTGGTGTTTTCTTCTGATACCCAACCCAGCTGCAGGTGTCCTCCAGGACTGGGTAAAGAGGAGGCCCTTAACCCTTCTGCTATCTCCCTTTCTCTTCTTCTTCTTCTTCTTCTTCTTCTTCTTCTTCTTCTTCTTCTTCTTCTTCTTCTTCTTCTTCTTCTTCTTCTTCTTCTTCTTCTTCTTCTTCTTCTTCTTCTCCTTCTTCTCCTTCTCCTTCTCCTTCTCCTTCTTCTCCGGAAAGGACTGATCTAGAAAAAAATAATATAGAATACCAGTGTTGGAAGGGACCTTGGAGGTCTTCTAGTCCAACTCCCTGGTCAAACAGGAGATCCTATATCATTCTGGACAAGCGGCTGTCCAATGTCTTCTTGAAAACCTTCAGTGATGGAGCACTCACGACGTCTGAAGATAAGAAAGACGTTTCTCCTTGTTCTAGGTTGGATCTGACTTTGATAATCACCCATCCATTGCTTGCTTTTTCTGCACTCAGGTGCTTTGCAGAATAGGTAGATGCCTTCTTGTTCTGACAGCCCTTCAAAATATTGGAAGACAATCATCGTGTCCTCCCTGTCCTTCTCTTTCTTAACCTAGATGCACCAAGCTCCCTCATTTGCTCACCTTCTGGTTTTAAAATAAATAAATAAATAATAACAAAGCTGGAAGGGACCTTGGAGGTCTTCTAGTCCAACCCCCTGCTCAAGCAAGAGACCCCATAGTACCATTTCAGACAAAAGGTTGTTCCAGTCTCTTTTTGAAAGCCTTCAGTGATGGAGCACTTGCAACCTCTGGAGGCAACTTGGTTAATTGTTCTCACGTTCAGGAAATATTCTTAGTTCTAGGTTGGTTCCTTCCTTAATTACTTTCCATCCATAATTTCTTGTCCTCTGGAAAGGAAGCCAAGTATTTATTTTATTTTTATTATTATTTTATTATTACATTTATATACCGCCCTTCTCCCGAAGGACTCAGGGCGGTGAACAGCTCATCTAAAAACCCCACAAATACAAAAGTTAAAAAATAATTAAATATTAGAATTAGCTGCAATTAGAAAAACCTAAAAAAAAAAAAGTATTGAGAGGGAAATGAGAAAAGGCAGGTTTCAATCCAATAAATGAGCAGGGGGGGGAAAGGGTTTAGAAGAGCTGGTATACAAGCTTCTTCTTTTAAGAGTTTGGATTCCCTCCAGCTAGTGCGCAGCTTTCACTGACATGTTTTATCTTTCGCATATCCCCTAAAAAACATTATCTGCAGTTATATTTCCTAGCCTGGGCATTTTGCCCTAAGAAGGGACCCATCAGAGTTGCAGAAAGCTTTGTGTTTTTAAAAATTATAGGAGAGGAGTATGCTGCAATTCTTACAGTCAATTGCTGCATTCAACCTGCAACATCCATCTTCCAATTAGGTCCTGCAAAGACTGCAAAACTTTGGAATGTTCTACTTGTGCCCATCACCGGCCCATCAGCCTGCCGAAAATGGGAGGACGTTTTTTAAAAAATATCTCAGTTGGTTTTCACAGGGCGTTTTCCGCGCAGTTTGATTTTTCGAATGTAAATTACAGCCAATTTATTTCTACGCAGCTGAGGTTGCGAGAACATAAAAAGTTCCATGTGGAGAAAACGTAAAGATGGTGGAATCAGACACAGCACTGTGCAACTCGTACTTTGCTTTCGCTTAAGTTGCAGTGTCAGTTTTGTTGAGTCATTGCAGGTGGGTCAGCCATTAGAGTTTCCAAAGTATGGTGTACAGCTTTTGCGGATGAACCGGGCCATTCTGACTCGTGCAACACAACCCGGTTAAAACAAACCACGCCTTGGAGCGATGTATGAACCAGACATAAATGCATCGGCTTCTATGGGTGATCTTTAGAGTCTTCGATGTAAAGTTACTTTAAATTTCTCCCTCTTGGAGCCTTAACATGATCCTCTTAAGTCGCCATTTTTTTAGCTGTGGTTTATTGAATAAAACACAGTTGCACAACGCATGAGTCATGCCCCACATGGATTGAATTCACACAACACTGAGGGAGAGAAAAAGAAACCATATTTGTGATAGCACAGCTCTATAGTGCAGCAGTTAAGACCACACTTGGAATAACTGCAATCCAATTCTGGTCGCCATGATAAGATCCCCAGGAGATGATGTAATTAAAAAAAAAAAGATTGTGCAGAAATGGATAGATTGACATTAAAAGTAAAAGAAAAATCTTTTAAAGTATGGGTCTTGAGCCAAACTTCCAAAACTTCAAAAGGATTTATTGGGAGTTAACATGCTGGCATTGCCTGGGTGTAGCCGACTCTGAGGCACATCATTCACTGTCACCCTTGACCCTGGTTTTCCCACCCCTCCCCACCCCTGGGTGTATCGTAATTAATATTCTCCAATGTGACACATCCATAACCAAGAGTCATCAATCATATGCTCCAGTTAGAATTTTGCGCGGCCTAGTTACCTAGTCACCTAGTTAACTATCTTTGAAAAACAATTATGGAATGCACTTTTGGTTTTGCAAACTACTGCACTGCTCCCCACTCCCTTTCTGTGAGCAACTCTAAAAAGATCATAGAAATATTTTATGAGTTGACAAAAAGAAAATACAGAGTATTTTCGAACATGTTTTATAAATGGCTGGACAGTAGAGGTAGAAATTAGGAGTGGGAAAACTATGAAAAGTATAAAAAATAAATTGACCCAGACAATACGCTGTTCACTAAGCATTTAATATGTATATAATATGAAAATAGATGAATAAAAAATAAGAGACTAGAAAGAGTGCAGAGGAGAGCAATGAAGATGATAAGAGGTTTGGAGGCTAAACTGTACTATGAACAGTTGAGGGAACTAGCCATGTCTACTCTAGATGTAGACTAGGATTAAGGGTGCTATGATAGAGGCAACCTCAGAGATGAGGAGGGAGCCTCTGTGGCGCAGTTATTAGAGCACAGTACTGCAAGTTACTTCTGCTGCAGCCAGCCGCCTACAATTTGGCAGTTCAAATCCCACCAGGCTCCAGGTTGACTCAGCCTTCCATCCTTCCAAGGTGGTGGGTAAAAGGAGGACCCAGATTGTTTTTTTTGGGGGGGGAGCAAGAGGCTGACTCTGTAAACCACATAGAGAGGGCTGTAAAGCACTATACAGCGGTATATAAGTCTAAGTGCTATTGCTATATTCTCCAAAACACTGGAGAGAAAGCCAAAAAGCAACGAGGGAGAGCTGATGAGAGGGAGACCCAACCTGAAACTAAGGAGAATTTTCCCTGACAGTGAGAACAATTATATCAGTAGAAGGACTTGCCTTCTGGAGTTGTAGGTGCTCCATCACTAGGGGTTTTCAAAAATAGGCTGGGGTGACAATCATTTGTCTGGGATGGTATAAGGACTCCTTGCCTTGGGCAAAGAGCTGGATTAGACCTCCCGGAGTCCCTTCCAGCTCTCTGATTCCAACTCTATCGGACTTCTTTTTCTGCAACCTGTTGTTCTGTTTTTAGAGAGCGCCCTGGATTCAGACGTGCATTTTCAACGGATCATGCAGTGTTCGAAGGACCAGTATTGGGATGGCCTTCTGAATAACTGTGTGTCTTGCACATATGCTTGTCAGCCACTCAAGCTCCAAGGATGCGCCGACGTCTGCAGTAAGCATCTGAAAATGATGTTTTATGGTTTCCCACTGAAATCGTTGTATTGTTTGGCCATTTTGGCTCTGCAAAGCAGTCCACGAATCATGGTAGAACTGGGGGAAGATCTTTGTCCTTCCAGCACCAGTAGAGGTGCTGCAGATGTGGTTATTCAGCTCCAAATGACCATACCATTCTATGCTTTACCAAGTGACCTCCCTTAACTCATTGACCTCAAGATGTTTTTGGAGGAGGAGGTTGATCAAAGTTTAATGGTAACCAGGTTCTGATCAAGGATGGTCAGCGTATGGCTGGTTAGATGTTGTTAAATCCCAGTTCTCAGCATCACAGACCATTAGCCATGCTGTCATAAGGTTGATGGGAATTTGAAGTTCAACACAACTCACGGAGAACCTGCTTCTCTGCTCTACAGCTCTTGGATGACTGGGGATACTTAGCGAGGTAGTGATGCATGAAGTGGTCGTCTGTTGGTATTAGAACTACTTCCTTTGCACATTTGCAGAAGGTGGGTTGCTGGAAAGCCAAATAAGGATCTATTCTACAGCTCTGACTCCCAAATTGTTTCCTGAATTGGCTTTCATGCTCTAAAGAAGAGAGGTCCAAACTTGGCCACTTCAACACCTATGGACCTCGATTCCCAGAATCCTGGGTGTTGAAGTCCACAAGTCTTGAAGTTGCCAAGGTTGGACACCCCCTGCTCTAAAGTGCTTTGACTACTACCCACCCTTTGCCAACCTCCAGAGCTTAGCAGCCATCCTTGACCAACAGCTGGAGAACGTTCTACCACCCCCAACAAGCCAGAGATGTTCAAGGACGCAGGAGATGGAAAGGGAGGGAAGTCACATCCCCTTTTGCTGCATTAGGATGCTACTGTTTCCATGGTTACAGGATTGGATAGCCAATGAGCTGTAGGACAGCCAATGATTGGATGGTCCCTCGGTGGGTGGAGGAGAGAGGCGGGCAATTGCCTCTCCCCTTTGCACAAACTCTTTCGTTTTACTCTTAGGCTCCTTGGAGTGCAGCAAGCAAGAGGGCTCCTACTACGACCAGCTCCTCAGAGAATGCGTCAAATGCTTCAGCATCTGCGGGCAACACCCCAAACAATGTGCGCCTTTCTGTACAAGTAAGAGCTGGAAGAGGAATCTCCCAGAACGGCCAGCTGGATCTGGAGGGTTCAATTTTCTTCCTTTTTGTTTTCCATCCCGGAATACAAAGCACCACCCATACATCTTCCCCACCATCCCCAGTTAGTTACGTTACCCTCCGTAACGGGCAGAAAAATCGGTCACAAACGGGACCCCAGGGAGTGAAACACGGGGTCACCTCCTGAAGGCAAATCCTTTGCATTTCTTGAGGATTTTTTTTTTTTTCACACACCACAAGGAAACCCAGCAGGGACTTTTTAAAAAAAAATCTTTGCCAGATTGTTTACTCGTGGGCATTACATTCCCAGTTCCTGGTGGACATCAAACACAATATCATGCTTCATATAGTCATGAAGAAGGGAATGTTACATGCTGCGGGTGATTTATTGCATTTATTTACTTCCCTGTGTTTGGTTTTGATTTAATTTTCTGGTTACGGTCCAAAGAAATATTATTGATGGGATGCAAATCCTGTCACCGTCTGCCATCACCAACCTTTTACTTGGGTAGTCAGCTCAGAAACTAAGTTCCCCAGGAAAATATTTGCAACTCGGGGTTGAGCTGTGGAGTTCTTGCTGCTCTCTGAGCTTGGTTTTCTTGCAGACGTTTCATGACCCAAATAAGTGACATTATCAGTGCTAGAAGGTGGCTTGTAGTAACCCTCCCCCCCTCCCTTCTAGCACTGATGATGTTGCCTTGTGGGGCATGAAACATATGCAAGAAAACCATCAAATCAGAGAACACCAAGGATCTCTAGTCCTCTTCCTCCTCTCTACAATCCCCACTCCCTTCTAGCACTGATAATGTTACCTAGTTTGGTAATGAAATGTCTTCAAGAAAACAAGCAAACTCAGAGAGCACCAGGAACCACACAAACCCCCAGATATCAGTTTCCATCCAAAAATAAAATCCAGAGACCACACATCAGAGTTGGCACTGAAATAAGTCAAGGTGTGGGATAAACATTTATTAACTCTTCTTTCTCTCTCTCTCTCTCTCCACCTCATTTGACTTCCAGAGTCCCTTGCTAACATCTTACCAACCCCAGCTGCTCTCCAGCCTCTGCAGCAAAAACTGGATGCTACTTATGAACAGCAGGTGCTGCTTTACCTGGCCCTGGTCTTCTCCCTTTGCATCCTGGTCTTCTCCTTGCTGTTGATTTGGATTTACTTTCAAAAAAAGGGGGACGAGACGTTTTGTCGAGCCAGCTCAACATCTTGCCATAAAAAGGGAGATCTGCCCAAAGGTACGCACGGTTCCCCCCCCCCCTTATTCCAGTTGAAGCAACGGCCTTCCTTGGAATAGGCTCAAAGCAGGAGTATCGAAACCGTGTCAGACTCGGGTTGTATTTTTCTTCCCCAGATGGTCTCATGGAAGCGGGAAGTTTTGGAAGCGACTCCGGAGGCAACCAAACTCCAGAGCCTGTAGAAACCTGTGGCTTCTGTTTCCCCGAAGTGAGCCCTGCCATCCAGGAGACCCGAGCGTGCCTGAAGCCGTACCAGCTGGAGATGCTGGCTGAAGTTGCTGCTGCTGTCCCGGGAGGGATGGTCTCTCCTTCCATCGAAGACTGCCACTTCCCAATTATATGTTCTCCTTCTCAAGAAAAGATGCAAATCAGCTAAGCCATAAACAGTGCAGGGGGTACAGTGGGGGGGGGGGGGGAACAGGAGCACGACAGCCCCCTCCCCAAAAAAGCTGCTTGCATTGTTGAGGTCTTGAATTGTAAGGGCCCGCCTTACAAGGAAACCAAGGGGTGATTTTTATTTTTATATCTTTGCCAGATTGTTTACTCATGGGAGTAAAATTCCCAGTTCCTAGTGAACGTCCAACATAAATGCTTTAAAAAAAAAAAAAAAGTCCTTGAGGAAAAAAATAACATTATATAGGTAGTCCTCGACTTACGACAATTGAGGCCATATTTTCGGTTGTTAAGTGAGACGGTTGCTAAGTGAGTTTTGGGTCCTTTTTTGATGACCTTTCTCACCACCGTTAAGTGAATCGCTGCAGTTCTTCACTTAGCACGGTCCTTAACTTGGCACCCGTCTCATCTTGGAGGAACGGCGGGATTCCTCGGCTCCCCTCTATGTCCCCGTCGAGGGCAACCTTCGCGCTATTCTATTTCTTCGCTCAAAGTCACTTGGACCCCCCCCCCCACCGGAGACTCTGCAACTGTCATAAATGTTGAGTCAGTTGCCAAGCGACTGAATTTTGATCCTGTGACCATGAGGAGGCTGCGATGGTCATTTAAGTGTGTGAAAAATGGTCCATAAGTCACTTTTTCCAGTGAAGTTGTCACTTCGGTCACTAAATGGAGCTGTTGTAAGAGCAGAACTACCTGTATGCTGCAATTTGTCTTGCTAGCTATTTTCTGCTGCATTTGTTCACTTTACTTTTTTTGGGCGGGGGGAATGTTTGCTTAAACGAACCGTTGTTTGCCTGTACATGTATGCCCCTTCCTGGTGTTTTCAATAAACTTTTGAGAGGAAGATCTCTAGGGAAGTGGTATTTCTATGGTCCAATCCTTTTTCCTCTGTTTGTCTCGTTTTTTTAGACATTAAGAACTAAAAATAGTTGCAAAAGCCTCTTGCTTTCTAAAGGTGGTAGAGAACAGACACAAAAATAAGAGCTTGAATGCAGTATTTTAAGCCTTTGCAAGTCCCTAAAATGGGTTCCTGGAAAAGGTAGATGGATAGAGATTCAGAGAGTTGGAAGGGGCCCTGTAGGTCATCTACTCCAACCCCCCACTCCTTTCAAGCAGACCCTACCTACACCATACGATGTGATTTGAAGGAAAGAAAAAAGTACTTATTCTCTATTCATATTTGAAGCTTCCATCCTGGAAAACTGTCTCAATGACTTGAAGTTGGCAAATTCAGAAGGGTTGAGCGTACATTGCTCCTTCTTACTCCACCTTTTTCAGAGAAAAATGCTGTTCATGGGTGGGTAATGATAGCTGACAACTTAAGCAAACCTATTACATGGGGTTGCATTTCCTTCTTCCTCTCCTCCTATCTGTCAAAAATGACCAAAGAACCTTCTTAACCAGGCATCTGTTATTCAGCTTCCTTTTCAAAATCTTTACTTTGTCAAGAAAAAGGTAGAATTTCCACACACACCCTTTTTTGTCCCAGGAAGGATGAAAAAAAGATTTGAAGAGATCTACTACTGAGAAAATCAATCGTTATAGCAACCCCACCCCCAAGTTTCTAGATTTAGGATCTCAGAATTGAGAAGGATCTTTCCTGACCAAGATGGTGATGGGAGAACCACCAGGGCAAAGTGGGAATATCTCAAGAACCACATTTTAAATACGGCTTGGCTCTAAGCCACAGCACACAAAGGGCTTTGAAAAAGCAAATTCTATCAATGGGATCTTATGGCTGTAGACTGACCACAGCCCAGTTACAATACACGATGTGTCTTTGGCTGAAATCTTCAGATGAATGAATAATGTCGGTTGCTGGTCAAAGTAAAGACGCACCCAGCCTCCCTCCGACAGCAAATAACATCAAAATGATCGAGATGCTATTTAATTCAGAGTCCACCACCAACCACGAGCAGGCCTTCCTCCGGTTACCTAGCAACCAGAACCGTGTGAGCCAATTGCTTTCTTTAGCACTTCTGTGACAGCATCGCGGGAAAGGATGACGAGGATGCAGCAAAGCCAGAATGGTCCAAACTATGTTTCTGGAATTGCCTTCAAATGACAAAAAGGGAAGGAGAGGGAGGGGAAGAAGGAAGGGAAAGGAAGGGAGGGAAGGAGGGAGGGAGGTAGAGGAGGATGGGAAGGGGAGGGAGAGGAAGGAAGAAGGGGAGGGAAGAAGGGAGGAAAGAATGGGAAAGGAGAAAGAAGAAAAAAAGAGGAGAGGTGAGAGAAAAAAGAAGAAAGAGGAGAAAGCCAAAAGAATGGAAGAGAGCAAATCCAATGTATCCTCTTACATGGAAAAGCAAAATTAGAAGCACTGAAATCCATAGAAAGCAAGAGGCAACATGGGTTTTGAAGAGACCCAAACATGCATTTCCTTTTAGGATTAATAGATAAAAATAATTAGAAAGTTGGTGAAATTGACAGCTCTTGTTGAGATGGATAAATTAGCTGCTTTCATTAGAAAAGAAGACACCATCTGATTGGTGTCTGGAAAAATCTCATGGAGGTTCTGCATACAAATGATTTATGATTTAGAACTCTGATGATCAGACAGCATAGATTATTAAAAGAAGAACGTGAGCTTAAAATATAACTGCTATGAAGATTATTGGAAGCCACTTCTTTGCATTTTTTTTCCCTTTCTTCTCTGGTTTTCTTCATCTTTTTTCTTGGATTATTTGTTCCTTTTCTTTTTTCTTCATAAGTTGTCCTAATTTTTATCTTCTTTTTAACATTTCAATAAAATTATATAAACTGCTAAAAAAGAAAGCCATTGCTTAATTAAAACAAAGGAAGAGTAATAGTGACCAATTTTAACATTAACACAGAGGAAAATAACTGTTCAAAATAAACCTACTCCAAGATTAAATTACAAAAAGCAGAGAAAATATACACAAACACTGTAAACAGCTATGAACAAATTATGGAATTACGATGTGCACAAACTTGTTTCAGTTTTAGGCCAAGATATTATGAACAACAATTATATGATCTGAATTTTAATTTGATTAGTAACTTGGGAGCACTCTGGATCAAAGTGTCCTAAATTTGGGTCCATATATTGATGGAAATTTTATTTCAATGAACGTTTTGTTTTTTTAAATCTGTTCCAGAAAGAAAACTTACCTATCAAGCCCTTTTGTCCCCAAAGACAGAAAAGGGTTAACAGTTATAATTATTACTTCTTAAAAAGATTTTTTTTTCCCTTTTTTTTTTTGGCATCTAACATTAAAAAGGAAATAGAAGGTTTGGAGGTGGAGAAAAAAAGATTGTATTACTTGGAGTTCAGCCACAAGAGGGTGCCATAATTCCATTTTAGAAAGAATTTTGAACTTCGGGGTCACGAAGCAGAAAAGGTTTCTTCCTTGCAAGCTTACATTATTTAAAAGGAAACAGGGAGGTACCATCACCACACTCACAATGGCCGCTTCATCTGCAACTATAAAGTGGCCACATTGGCTCGCTGTTCGCAAATTGCTGTTTTATTCCATGTAAATACTGCTTTTTAAATTTATCTTGACGAACCAATAAAGATTCTGGAGAGCGATCTAAGAATAGATGCAAGACAAGGGGAAGCTTTTAGGATTATCCAGCTACTTTCGTGAGCACATCGTCCGTGTTCCACAAAATTTCTCTATTAACATTCCTGCAGGGTGGTAGTAGAACCACCATCATAATTTTGAATTTTCTCTCATTCCCCACGATGTTTTCTGAGCAGGCCACACTGCCTTGGTGGGGAGCGGGAGGCATGTTACGAGAATTACAGGCAATCCTCAACTTATGACAATTGAGCCCGAAATGCTCTGTTGCTACGTGAGACATTTGTTACGTGAGTTTTGCCCCATTTTACTGCCTTTTCTTGCCAGCGTTGTTAAGTGAATCACTGCAGTTAAGTTGGTAACCTGGTTGTTAAGTGAATTTGGCTGACTGCTTGTCAGATTACAAAAAGTGATCACATGAGCCTGGGATGCAGCAACGGTCATAAATACGGATCAGTTGCCAAACGCCTGAATTTTGATCACGTGGTCAAAACAGATGCAAGTCACTTTTTTCAGTGCCGTTGTAACTTTGAACAGTCACTAAATGAATGGTTGTAAGTCAAGGACTACCTGTATCACTGTTCACCATTATATCCTTGTTTTTATGCTAGAAAATAATGAACATCTAAAGGCCTCTGAACAGCCTACAGGAAGCCCAAGTCGAGCTCTCTACAACTAGACAAATATTTTGACAAGGTTTAAATTCTGTAAGTTATGAATTGTCTCAAACCCAGTATATTCCCTCAACTCTTTAACTGGTGGAAAATTACTAGACTGGGTCAGCCATCTCTAGAATACCCAGTAGACTCCTAGGACATAAGGAGCTTTGAAAAAGCAGTGAGGCCTGCTTAGTTTAAAGGCAGAGAATATATATATAAAAGGTAGCTTTTGTCAGCTGAGCAGAAATCCAGCTGGTATTCAAGTCACCCATGGGCCTTTTGCTTCTTCAGGTCCCTCCTTAGAAAGGTAAACTTGTTTTGTACAGATAAAAGAGGTGACAAAACCACTTCCCTGTGGTTATTGGGCGCACACGCGTTAAGTGGCGCAGCCTGAAGGGGGGTTGTTTCTTTCTTTCTTTCCTTCTTTTTAACAAGGCAAAGAAACATTTTCTTCGTGAGTGACAAATAAAGCGTGGCCCCCGCCTCTTGATAAAATATACAGCCCATATGGGCTTTGGCCGTGTCTAGACAGCAGAGGGGAGAGAGAAAGTGAGAAAATAAATGCATTTCTGACCAACAAAAAACAAAAGCAGGAAGAAAGGACAATGCCAGAAGGCTTTGTATACAGAGAGAGGGAGAGATGAATGGGAGAGAAAGAGAGAACTAAGAGACCAATAAAAGGGAGAGTTGGTAGGAAGTCTTTTGCTTAGGAAGTCGAGTCCGGTAGTTGAGACCGGTTTCAAAAAACAGCACCCGGTCCTCAGAAGTGGCAGATGGCACGTTTTTTCAACGCCAAGGGTCTCACGAGGGCAATATTTCTTTGGAAAGGGAAGATGGGGAAACAATCACCCCCCCCCCCCAAACAACCCCCTCCACCCCAGCGATCCAAATTATTTACATCCAAACCACCCACCCACTCCCCCAGCCACAATAAATAATCAAGACTACTTTTTTTTTTTACAGTATAAACATGCCAATTCATTCATTTTACTGATGGTTGCAATTATGAATTTCATTCTTATGGGCGGAAAACGAACAAAAGTACATGTGTAAAGGGGGTGGGGGCGAGAAATTAATAAAATAGCAATATATAGAAAACAAAATTGGGGGGGGGGGGAGAGGGCTCAAACAGAAACCTAGCCTGTTCCAAAAAGAACAGTTCCGCCCGCCACACACCACCCCCCACCCAAAAAAATTACCTGTGCCGTGACTTAAAAGAGGCAGGTTTTGGTTATCTTCGCCACCACGCCGGTCCCGTCAATCTGGCCTCCGGTAATGGCTTTCCCGAAAAACAAAAACAGCCTAATCATTTCATACTGTATTTATTTAATAACTAAAATTCACAAATAAAAAGGTACTCGCAAAGTCCATCTCGTCGCGGCGTCCCCAACTCTCCTCCGTTTTGATTTGCTTTCAGACCCAGGGCCGATGATGATTTTTTTTTTTAAAAAAAAAGAAGGAAAAAAAAAAAAGAAGGATGGGGCTCGGGGTAAATTTTTGTGTTTGTGTTTGTGTTTGTTTTAATTAACTGTCGTATGATTGGTCAAGTTGGAGCTGAAGCACCAATGGAGAAGTTGCTTTGATGGAGATGAGAGCACGTACACACACACACACCCCCGGCCTTCCCGTGCCCGTCTCGGAGGAACGGCGGGACTCCTCGGCTCCCCTCTTATATGTCCCCGTCGAGGGCAACCTTCGCGCTATTCTACTCCTTCGCTCAAAGTCACTGACGGCAGCCTCTGGTTCGGTTCCCCCCTCCTTCTGTCCTTGCAGGACCGCAAACCCGAGGAAGAGAGTTCATTTATTTTATTTCATTATTATTATTTTTAAAAAAACAAAACAAAACTCCTCTAGGCGGCGAGCCAACTGGCGAGCAGGTCCTGTCGCAGCTCCTCAGGGCCAGGTGTCGAATGGGTGTCGTTTTTCATTTCAGGTAGTGTTGTGTGTTTTATCGGAAGTCTACCCCTCCTTTCGCTTCCCGTCCTTTCCTTGTCGCGTCGGCTGCTGAGCAGGGCTACTCGTACTCCAGGAACTGTTTGTGATAGAACAGCAAGTATCTGCGGAGTAGGGAGAAGAGAAGAAAGGTGGGTTGCAAGAGCTAGGTCGGTGTGGGTCTCTCTGCATACATTCTGGCTCTTCCCCACACCTCTCTTAAAAGCAGAAGGGATTTGGGTTTTTTTTTTTTTTTAATAAGGGGAGGACAGTTTCTGGGAAGGATTTTTGTTCCCGGTGTATGTGGTGAGAGTCTAAATAATTCAAGGCCGGTGACTCATCAGAGGATATGCCCCGGCTGCTGAGGGATTGACAGCAACACAGGATTGAGGCCGAATCCCATACCTAAAGAACAAACTCAAAGCGGCAAGAATGGAGAGATTCTGCCAACGTTGGGGTCCTTGAATCAAAAGGGGGCTTCCGATTAGAACAAGGAGCTTCAGCTTTAGAAGTTTAGAAGGTCTGCCTCAGCAATTCCCAAACATCCCCAAAAAGAAAGAAAGGAAGGAAGGAAGGAAGGAAGGGAGGGAGGGAGGGAGGGAGGGAGGGAGGGAGGGAAGGAAGGAAGGAAGGAAGGAAGGAAGGAAGGAAGGAAGGAAGGAAGGAAGGAAGGAAGGAAGGAAGGAAGGAAGGAAGGAAGGAAGGAAGGAAGGAAGGAAGGAAGGACCCTGAATTAAAACACAGGACTCCAAAGGTTTACTTTGAGGAAGGAGGGCCGAAGAAGACTGCTGCCTGCCCCAAGAGAAAGAAGCTCAGGCTATGCATTCTAACAACGAACGAATTCTTAAGACGCCTGAAGTGTCAGTCGGATTATGACAACGTTTTGTGGGCAACAGTCCACTCATTCCACTCCAATAGTCCCATTCCCTATCTTTCAGGAAGGGAGGGGGGAGATGGTCTCCCATTCTCCATGCAGCAGAGAACATCACAAAGAAAGGAAGGAAATACAGGTGGGGAAAAAAACGACCTACAAATATAGGCATTCCTTGGCAATACAGGTAGTCCTTGACTAATGACCACAACTGAGCACAAAATTTCCACTGCTAAGTAAGACAGTTGTTAGGGTGAGTTTTGGCCCGTTTTACGATCTTTCTTGCCACAATTGTTAAGTGAATCACTGCAGTTGTTAAGTGAACCTGGCTTCCCCATTGACCTCGCTTACCAGAAAGGTTGCAAAAGGGATCACATGACCCAGGACAAGGGAACCGTCATAAATATGAAGCACTTGCCAAGTGTCCAAATACTGATCACCTGACCATGGAGGATACTGCAATGGTCATAAGTGTGAAAAACCGTCAAAAGTCACTTTTTATCAGTGCCGTTGTAACTTTGAACAGTCACTAAAGAAACGGTTGTAAGTCAAGGACTACCTATGCCACCATGTAAGGAGTACTAGGAATCTAGTATTAGGTTTGTATCTCTGGCACCTTGAAACGGTGCTGCTATGCATTTCACACAATTCTGCGCAAAGGTATCCCAAGTAGGGAAATCAGCTTTCACAGACTCTCCCATTTTGTGAAATAAAAACCAACAACAACTAAAATTTTCCTTTCCTAATATGGTAATACGAAATCCCGGTGAGAATCCCAGAAGCAAAAGGAGAAAGTGGAATAACATTTTTGCATCCCTCCCATGCCTGGGAAACCAGAAAAGCAGCAAAAACGGGTGAGTCAGGCCAAAAGAAAAGAGTTCCTTTGCATAATTTATGCAGGCTGCAGAACTGAGCTTTTGAAAGCACAATCTGAATGCAAGGGGGTTAACGCTTGTTTTAGAGCAGTATTTCTCAACTTTGGCCACTTTAAGATGTGTGGGCTTCAACTCCCAGAATTCCCCAGCCAGCTATGGGATTATGGGAATACAGCTGTGCTGGCTGGGGAAGCCTGGGAGTTGGAAGTCCGCACATCTTAAAAGTGGCCAAAGTGGAAAAAAACGTTGGAGTAAGGTGCCATCCCTTTTTTTTGCGGCCACTCCAAAAACATAGGTCATTTTTTAAAAAATCTATCATCCCCACTGGCTTTGAGATAACCCCACAATAATCCTCCAGATCAAAGCAAAATTTTATTTTCACACATTCCCTCTAATTTTGCTCCTCTTTTCTATTTCACTGACACGGTAGAGAGCAAAACTGGCATTTTGCATTTAAGGGGAGTTTGACATACCCTTCACTGTCTAGTACGTCCTTAATGCTAGCCTTGGTAATTATGGCATCGTCACATTTGAACCATTGGTCTCTGTGTTGCCGAATAAAACTGGTATAATGCCCGCTCTCCAGGGTTCCTTGATGGTTAACTACTGCAAACAAGGAATACCTGTCGGAATAAACAAGCAAAGAGAAAACGGCTTGATTTTTACAACATAGAACCTTTAGCCCCTTCAATAATCAACATTTTGCTAATGTGTACTTGTATGTAAGCTGGGCCATCCGACGTGGAGCTTCCACATGCTACAAGTTATTCTCAACATACGAGCACAATTGAGCCCCAAAATATGTGCTGCTAAGTTGTTAAGTGAATTTTGCCCCATTTTACAACCTCTCTTGCCGCAGTTGTTAAGTGAAACACTGCAGAAATTAGTCACACGGTGATTAAGTGAACCTGGATTCCTCAACGACTTTACTTGTCAGAAGGTCACAAGAGATATGACCCTCCGGGACACTGCAACTGTCATAAATATGAGTCAGTTGCCAAGCGTTTGAAATTTTGACCGTGTAACTATAGGAATGCTGCAACGGTCGTAAGTTTGAAAAATGGTCGTAAGTCACTTTTTTCAGTGCCGTTGTAGCTTCAACCGGTCCTTAAATGAACTGATGTAAGTCGAGGACTACCTATATTATCTAGTATTTCTGAAAAACATCAGCAGTGTTTATACATATTATTCTAACTATCAATGCCAATCCAAGCTGTCAAAACGCCAGATGTGTTAAGATTTTATTTATCACACATATTTGCATTCCACCCTCTCTACAGAGTCTGGGTGTGCTTTACTACACCAGTGACTACTTCAACTGGACAAATGAGCAGGTAAAATTTGTGGAGTAGTGAGTCTTTAGAAGATGGAAGGAAGGCTCGGGGGGGACGGTGGAGAGAAGTGGAATGGAAAAGTCACTGTTTGAAAAAAACAGCATTTTGTTCCTGGGCATTTTTTTTTTTCCAGAAATTGTTTAGAATACAAAGTGCTCAAAAAACCAGGCTACTGAACTCTGCCAGGCAGCTTTTTATACTGTTTTAAGGGACGTATCTGAGACCAAGAAGCACAGAAGACAAAGCCACCTACTTATTATCACTGTTTAGACTATCTGCTGGTTGCTGGTACTGCCCATTCATTCTGCTCTCTTTACTACAATAAAAACAAACAAACAAAAAAAACACCATGTTCAATGTCATTTAAAAAGACAGCGGGTTATCAAATCGCCCTTTAGTTAACAGACATTTAAAACCTGAAGAGATCTCCTTATTTTCTCGACATTTCCTGAAGAGGAGGAACAAGTGTTTAAGTAAAGAGACAACACTGACATAACTTACCCCTGGCATGAAAAAAAACCAGCAAAACACCAAAGCCACAAAGTAGGAGATTTAAATGACTAGTTTAAGCATTTAAAGCTATTGACAGGGTGAAATCCGAATGCTTTACATGCAGTGATACTTGGTAGTTTTCTAGAAGTCCTTCTCCAAAGAGGAGAAAGATAAACTTACTACTCCATAAATGTATCTTCAAAGGTCCTCTCCCCCTCCCATTCCTCCTGCCCACTCCCCCAATTGCAATTTTTCCAATCTGGACACTTCTTGAAAGATCAATTTCAAATCTCAGCATTTCCTGGGACAAAAGTCACGCTGGCTGGACAATTCTGGAGAACTTTTGACTGACCGTTTAAGGAAAAAAAAAAAATCCTGCCCTTATTATCACAGCCAAAAGTTTTAAAATGTGAGCGTGCATCTTTGATACTTGTCTTGTATCAGTGCTCAGTCAGGCAATAAACTTGCCATTTTTCTTCTCGGCATAATAATCAAATCAAAGGAAATTGATTAGTTAAATGAAAAGCAAGTATACATATAAAGCAATTAAAGGAACGATAATAGCAATTGCCTTTAGACTTATATACCGCTTCACGGTGCTTTTACAACCCTCTCTAAGCGGTTTACAGAGTCAACCTCTTGCCCCCAACAATCTGGCTCCATGTTTTACCGACCTCAGAAGGATGGAAGGCTGAGTCAACTTTGAGCCGGTCAGGATCGAACTCCTGGCAGCGAGCAGTGAATTAACCTGCAATACTGCATTCTCACCACCGCGCCACCATGGCTCTATGCACCTTAGAGGGAGGAAGGTGGAATCACTCTCTTTTCACTCAAGATACTCCTGCTTAATTTCAATTCTGAAATCCATGCCAGCGGGACTAATGAAAAGAACATCCAATTATAGTGCCTACCTACAAGCTGAGCTAGACAATTTATCTACCCTTTATATACCGTCTAAGACATGGAGGGTTTCTCGCAAGAAGAGGTTTCCAGTGCATACCTAGAGGCCATGAAAGGCGTCATGTCCAGCTCTAGTGGAAAGGAGACATACGTAGTGATCTTCCGTCTCAGTTTGGCTGAGTGTTCAAACCGCTAGATAAAAAAATGGGTAGATAGACGATCAGATTTTTAACTTCCTTAAGGTAACAGCATCTCGAGAATCAGTTAGCTTGGGTGTAGAAAAGCAATGACGGATAGTCCTTGAGGCACAACCATCATTGAGACCCACATTTCTGTTGCTAAGCGAGACAGTTGTTAAATGAGTCGTGCCTCCTTTTACGACCTTTTTTTTGCCGCAGCTTGTCAAGTGAATCGCTGCAGTTGTTAAGTTAGTAACACAGTCGTTAAGTGAACCTGGCTTCCCCCATTGACACTGCTTGTTAGAAGGCTGAAAAAGGGGAGCCCGGGACACTGCAACCGTCATAAATGTGAGTCAGTTTCTAAACTGACCGAATTTTGATCATGCGACCATGTCGATACCGCAACAACTGTAAGTGTGAAAAAACGGCCCTAAGCCACTTTTTTCACTGCCGTTGTTAATTTCGAATGGTCACTAAATGAATGGTTGTAAGTCAAGGACTACCTTAATACAACGTGTCAGAAGTGTCTTTTATACAAGGTGTATTTCTATTTCTTCTTTTTAGAATAAAAAAGAGATCAGGATGTACCAGAAAGGGAGAAAAAATGTTTTAAAAACAATTCTTTATAATTCTTGAGGCATTCTAGGATTTTTAGGCATGGATTCAGCCTGAAACCTCCTTTGTAGCACTGAGGTATGCTGTGATTTAAAAAGGAAGACAAATAATGTTCTAGGTATCTCACGCTGCCAAGACACAAGTGGCTGGAAAAGATTAATTTCAGAGACAATGGGAAATGGGATAAGCTCCGTGCTTTCATCATCATCCAAATAAAATGCTACAAGCGGATGTGAACAGGGGGCAGGAAGATTAATGAACTCTTCTTCCGAAAGGCAGCCTTTCTCCAAATTTCTAAAAACTCCTGTCCTATTTACCTTTGTAGGTAATTGTACTCCAATTTCAGAAACAGAACAATTCCCTAGCAACAGACCAGGCTATGTTCCATGCACGAGGAAAGAAATTACACAGAAGAGATAGCCTTTCACATTTTTTTTTTGGTTGTTGTTTGCCATATTACATTATTAACATTGTCAGAAGACACAGCTCTTCATCATGACTCTGATAACGGTTCGGCTATAAATAACGCACAGCCCCCTATCCGTTACTTCAGCTGCCGGAATTTAGCAATATTAGTTCGCTGGCATTTGAACGGTGTTTTGTGGCATTAAATATTAAAATCTTAATTCTGAACAGACAGGAGGACAGGGCGATTCATGGCAAGAGATCACCCTTTGACATTCAATACAAACGCTGCCTGTTTCCAAAATATCCTTCTCTGTGTTCGCTTTTATGAAATCTAGACATTTGGATATACTAGATATGGCTATTTGTATTTCTCTGTTGTGGAGTATGATGATCAACTCAACCCTGAGGAGTCCTTGGTGCTCTCTGAGCTTGCTTGTTTTCTTGCAGGAAAGGCGGGTTGAAGAGCTAGGTCTATGTGGGTCTCCCCTCAAACTAGGTAACATCATCAGTGCCACTGTAGTTAAGGAGTGCAGTTTGTTGTCAGCTTATATTGTGGTGGCTTGGTCTGTCAGGGTTGGTGGGAGTGGTCTTAAGAGATTTTTTGGTTGAGCTCTTTACTGTTGGCTCTTTGGCAGTTTCTTGATTAAGGTATTGTTTACCTGACTGTTGGCCTGAAGTTAACCTTGGAGTTAATCCATGTTCATCTGGGTGCTGATTGCTGGTGGAGAGGTGCTTGAGTCCTTTTGTTCTTTTTTGGGTTGGGTTGATAGTCCCTTTCGCATAGTCTGTAGACTTATATGTCTATTGACGACTGATTTGTCTGAGAGCACCAAGGACCCCTCATGTCAACTCTGAACTACAAATATTCTCCTTTTAAGTTTCATAAAATATTAATCTTCAGCAACCACTGGTTGGTAACCTTGACAAAATATTTTAAATGCTGTAGTTTGGCCTGTTGAAGTTCTATCGTAGTTATAGTTAGAATGTTTTAGAAACTTATAGTGGCAGGCATTTGGAAGTATGTTTCAATTGAACAGATATCCTCATAAGCATCAAATTGTACGGGTCAGCTAGATCGTTACACAATTGGAGGAGGGCAAATAGTTTAATAGCAAAGACCAGTGCAAAAAAAAAAAAAATTCCTCTCAACTATTCTAGTATTCTCCAATTCTTCTGAACAGTTATTGAATCAAGGCTGAAAGTTTTAAGTTCGGCAAGCAACATACAGCTTTGTGGATCAGAGTGCTGTATCTGCAATGTCTATGGAGATTCTCAATCATCCAGGTCATGGTTGAACCAAAGGTGCTTTTTCCAAAAGACAACTGGACTTTCTTGGGTTTTTTTTTTTTTCCTTTGAAAACCTTTTGCTTCTCATCCAAAAATCTTCTCCTTCAGAACTGAAGAAGCTTCTTGGATTGGAAGCAAAACGTTTTCAAAGAAGAAAAAAACCAAGGAAGTCCACTTGCCTAGGGACGGAATTTGCAAAATGTTAAACTCTAGATAACTAATCAATCTAGAAATATGTCATCCAACAGTCACAAGATATGTTCCCAATTCTCAAGTGCACATGCTCAGTTCAAAACCGAGATTCAGTCTACTGGTGAGATTTAAGATAAAACCCACAAAATAAAGAAAATCAACCAAGTCCATGGAAGAAGAGCCACTTTCAGGAATCATCACTTAGCAAACTCACTTTGAGATGAAAACAAGCCACAATGGGTAGTTTCTTCATAGTGAGCTGTTTGGTAGATTCTTGGTAGCTGTGGCAACCACTACATTTGATTTTGGCACTGCTTCCTAGATGTTCTGGCCTTGTAAACCTGAAAAAAATATGTTTAAAACAGAATGGATAACCAGCACAAGTAAAACACTATTTCATTTTAAATTTCCATTTAGTATCTTTTACGGTCATTACCCTCAGGTACAATCTTCTACAGGTTTTACATTTAGAATACTAGCTTTGTCAAGAGTTTTTATTCATTTCAAATCCTTTGCTATTATGTTTCTTGATTTTAAAAAAACATAAAAATATAAATTATATGCAACCTATACAAATTGGTTTTAAAATATCCCTTAAGAAATTTCCCACAATGTTTATATTCTTAAAGCCAAGCTTACATGAAAAATATGACAATAAAAATAAATTTGGCTCAGAAGCCAATCTATCACAAAAGGCTAATATGAAGAGATCACCACAGACCAAACAAAAACAGGATTTTAAGCTTTGATTATTTGATTAGCTTTGAATGTTTTGCATTTGCTTAAACATATACAATTGAGGCATTTGTGAGAACAGATTAAAGTTTTTTTCACATAGCCAAAATACAACATACCTTCCCAAATCCAGAAATTATCTTTAGTGAAATCTAAATGCACATTTTTATAATTGCCATCCTTACCTTCCAGATTCAAAGAGAACAACTGATTAAAAAGGGAATATGCAAACCTTGGAATTGTTGAGGTAATGATCTAGACCTTTCTTATTGAAATAATAAATCTGAATTCTGTACTGAGGCAGTACATAAGAACAACACTGAACCTTTTTCCACAGAAATGTGTGTCCTCCATCCATGAAGATCATTTGGTAATAGGCCTTCTACATACAATGAATTCTTCGTATGGAACAGCCATGCCAAACGAGCAATTTGAGAGACACGCACTACACAGAACTAATCCTCAAGTCTCTATAAGAAGGATATAGAACTTCTAAATGAATTATATCTTTTAGCAATTGCGGCTGCTGACTGTAATGGTTACAGCTAAAGACACCTGGAATCCAGAAGCCTCTAGGTTTTCATATTTGCATTATTTCTCTTTCAATCTTGCCTAAAACTAAAACAGCTCCAGATTAGCCATCATCTACTTTTGACTTGAAAAAAACGTCCCCCTAAAATCTATGGAGGGCCAAAACCAACTTGAAATGTGAGATTCTTCTGAAATTTCCTGCTTGATGAATGCAGCAGAATTGCTTAGAAAGCAAGACGATGTATTATTGGCTTTGGTGTTAAGGTAACAAATAAACCCTATATAGTAAGAAGTAATTAAGAAAAAAAGCATAGTTCTATTGGCATTGTTACTGTATAGTACTTCCATGTTAAAGGAGGTTTAAAGATGAATTCCAGAATTTGTTTAGGGTGGTGGCCAACAAAATATGTACCAGTGGATAGTTATGGGATTAGATGGAAGTTTGATCCAGTAGGGCTGTTTGTATGATCTTAGTTATAGTGATAGCTGAATGGATCTGGTTAGCATTATTCTGAAGTTGCTTTCCAGATTCCAAGAAAATGGAAGAATCTTAGGGGAAGGAACCAATCTATAATCCTAAATAATTTAGTCTCGATGTCTTAATTACAGTGTGGTGATTCAGTGAGTAAAGAAAAATATCCCCATGAGTATCTCCATTAAACTGACCCCAAAGCAAATAAACAAGTGGTAAACAATTAAACAGTGAACAAGTCGACATTTAAGAGCCGTGGAAATATTTTCAATAGTCAACTGAGACTATGGGTCATTACATAGAGGAAAGCCCAGATAGGGATATAAAAATATCACCCATTCTTGCAAGGAAATGGGGTGTAAATTCATTGAGGATCCTCTCTCGGCTCTCCTGTTATCCATTGGGAGACAAGACAGTCTGTGCAGTCTTCTTCATATGGATTTCTGTATACTGTTGTACAAATTCTTCAGCAAAGGTTTTTCTTGTCAATCTTCCTGAAGGAGAAGGGGCTGTGTGATAATTTTATAGCCTCTCGGATCTTTTGTAAAGTGATGGTTGCATTAGGTGGAACGGAAAAATAAGTCTGCTTACTGTGTTTTGAAAGAAAGATGAAACCTCCTGGACATTGCTCCTCTGTTGATCTTTCTTGAATTCAGTATTAAGATACATTCCACACCATATTTTAACAGAACATTCTGTTAAACTTTAGTAGAATTTCTTCTTCCTAAGGCTAACCAACGGGGGGGGGGGTCCAAAAAACTGGTGAAGCAATGGAGGTTTCCTGCTTGGCAATTCCTCTTTTATGCTGGATTTCTATTCCTTACCTCTAAGAGACTTCACTTCTGTTCACTGAACAAGGGAGGGATAAGTTAAGAGGCAGACTATCCAGAATTAAGGAAAACAAGGATTGTGAACCTGTACCTATGATCTACAGAGATACCGCATATGTAGGCCATAGTTCAACAACCTTTTATTTAAAATGCCTGTAAGATGATAGACCAAAGGTGTTTATGTTCATCCTGAGCTTGCTCTGCTTTGCAATATATGAAGCAATACCGTCTACTGTCTAACATAATCAAGGATACACAGTGCTGAAATTTATCATGGGGAAAGCTAAACTGAGGGGGTTTGCCTTGATTACCTACCAGCTTCTATCAAGTTTATGTTACATGCTTAATTTTTGTCCTGGCCTCTTTTCCTACAAGGGAACTGAGTTGCTTGCACGATGATTCAGCAGAAACAATTGCAGACGAGGTGGTGTTTGTTTGGGTTTTTTTTGCTCCTGGGCCATCTGCCTGCCAATTGCTCATCTGCAGACAGGAGGAGGGAAGGTAAGAGAGCTTCTTTCTAAAGTCAGTCTGCCAGCCTGTACCTTCGCAAGCAGTCTGTGAGGGTGGTAGTTCCTGACACATGGCTCTCTCCGTTCACCACACTGCCATCGCTGCCTGGACTCAGAGGCCAAAATGGGGTGGAGGAACCGGGCAAGTCCAGACTGATGTCCCAGAAGGGGTCTATCGTTGTGGACACACCGCTGGGGGGGAGAAAAGAAAAAAAAAGAAGAGAGAGGGAGTTCAGCCACGGGATTATGTAAACAGTTTGGACAGAAGTGATTGTGAGGTCCTTGGTCCTCTTTCAGCTTAGAGTTTTCTTGCAGAAGAATCATTACCCAACTAGGTAATAACTTCAGCGCTTGAAGGTAGAGAGATTTACAGAGTGGAGAAAGAAAGAGGAGGATGACAACTGTGGGGTTCTTGGTGCTCTCTGAGTTTGGTTGTTTTCTAGCAGATGTTTCATTACCAAACTAGGTAACATTATTCGTGCAATGATGATGAAAAGCCACTCCCTGCTAGCACTGATGAGGTTACCAAGTTAGGTAATGAAATGCCTGCAAGAAAACAACCAAAGCCAAGAACCCCAGTCCTCCTCTTCTTTTGCTTCTCCACGCGCGCACACACACCCTTTCCTTCTAGCACTGATGAAATTACTTAGTTGGGTCATGAGACAGCTGCAAGAAAACCACCAAGCTCAGAGAGCACCAGGGACTCCACAGGTCAACCCTGTGTTCCAAATATTCTCTTCTATCAGTAACATCCATTTTTACCTGTTAAAATTGAGAGGACAAAATATTAAGGAGGTATTCAACAGGTCCAGAAAATGGTGTGATATTACTCTACAAAACAGTAGGTTCACAAGAGTAAATGCTGTGAGAGAAAAACGTTCTGGCAACCCTTCTATGTCCAAAATGAACGTGCAAAAGTGGAAGAAAAATTGGCACTTCACCTCTAGGGGGTGCTCGCAAAAGAGATTTCCAACAAAGAACATTTTAAATTGCTTTAGTAGGGACCTTAAGAATATGGAACAAGAGCAGGATGTTAGGGAACGAACAATATCAACCGTCAGATATAAACCAGCAAGAGGAGTTAATGAAAAGTCTGTATAATTTAATAGTGCAAAATTGTTTTAATTTCTGGCAGCTTAGGTCTCCCTTTAAAAAAAGCACATTGGCTGCCGTCTTGCGTCACAATCAAGCAAAAGCTGATTATGAAGACTGCCATCATGTCTTCACCAGAAAAAAAAAAGGTTCCCTTAATGCAAGCAGATTTAGCAGCAGTAGGTTACTTATTGTGCGATTATTCTTCTTTTCTTTATTTCATTCAGGTTCTCACTGACATGTCTTCCTTAGGCTCTCTCTTTCTATACGCCAGGAAGATATTGCCATTTTATTCTCGAGGGATTGACCATTTTCAGAAAGCTTGCCCATCATACTCACTGGCAGACCTGACAAGTGACATCAGACTGTAGTCCACCTGTGAAGATTTGGTCTATGATACAGTTACAGTGGTTGGGATTGCTGGCTTTCTTCCCATTATCGTCACCTGAAGAAAAGGAAATAAGCACTTTGTTTTTCAAGCCTTCTGAATATTTGCATGCAGCCGTGCAGAGAACTACTGCACTTTATGCACTTTATATACAGGTAATCCCTCGTTTAGTGAACGTTTAAAGTTACCATAGCAATAGCCCTTAGACTTATATACTGCTTTACAGCCCTCTCTAAGCGGTTTACAGAGTCAGCATCTTGCCCCTGACAATCATCTTCTTTTAACCACCTCATAATCCCTTGCGGGGTGGAGTCTGGGCAACTGAAGGGTGCTAGCAGAGTGCTTTAATGGCCGGATGCCCTTCCTGTTGCCAATGCTGAGTTTTGTTCAGCAGATAAATTCTCAGTGTGCCCAGAGAAAGAAATATCTGCCTCTACCTAGGATTGAACTCACAGCCTTTTAACTGTGAGGCAAGAGCTCCACCTCTAGACCAGGGGTAGGATTCTATCAGTTCGCACCTATTCGCTAGAACCGGTTGTTAACATTCTAAGCAGTTCGGAGAACCGGTTGTTAGAAGAAATTACTGGCCTAATCCTGTAAGGAAGGCAGGAAGGAAACATTCTGGTGTTGCTTACAGAAACTGCCTCTCCGTTAACCCTTATTACATTCTTGGCAGGACTAGACTTCCTGTTTCTGGAACTTCTCTGGAGTTTTTTTCCCCTCCTTTGCTGGTGCTTTGCTTGTGTGGAGGGACCATTCAAAGTTACTATGGCACTGAAAAAAGTGACTTATGACCATTTTTCACACTTACGACTGTTGCAGCATCCCCACAGTCATGAGAGGCCAGGAGAGGAGATGCGTGCCTCAATGTGATGTTGAGTTGGCCACGCCCAACCAATAACATGACCACCAAGCCACGCCCACCAACTAAGCCACGCCCACAGAATCGGTTGTTTAAAAAATTGAATCCCACTCCTGTTCTAGACCACCACACCACTCCTTGCCCCAACAATCTGGGTCCTCAATGGTACTGAAGAAAAAGGACATGACTGTTTCTCAATAACCGCTGGTCACATTATCAAAATTTGGACACTTGGCAAGTGGCATGTATTTATAACAATTGCACGGTCCTGGGGTCATCTGGTCAGCTTTTGTGATCCTCTGATAAGCAAAACCAACAGGGAAGGCAGAGTCACTTAACACCTGTGCTACTAACTTAACAACTGTAATGTTTCACTTAAAATTGTGGCAAGAAAGATCATAAAATTGGGTGCGGCTCATTTAACGACTGCCTTGCTTAGCAATGGAAATTCTGGTCGCTATTGTAGTCATAAGTCAAGGACTGCCTGTAGACTTAAGACTTACTTTTTGTGGTATACCTACAAAAATAATGTTCCAAGAGTAAGGAAGTGCATCAGGAATGACAGCTATGAAAAACGCTACTTCTATTTTATTGCTTCAACTTGTGCTCGCTTGACCAAACCAAGAAAGTAGACAACTTGATCCAAAATTAGGTATGAGTAACTTTGTGTCATAGGGAATGTAATATATTATTATTAAGTGGAAAATTGGCTGGTTCTGCTCTGCCCCAAGGACACCTTCCAGAAGAGGTAGCCCTGCTATGGCAGTAAGCGGCAATGATGATTTAACTGCACTTCGAGGGGTTGAGTAATACATGTAAGTCTTTCCAAGTAAAAATGATTCTTGCTGTTAAGAAAATTACACATGTCATTATTCACACTATCTAGCAAGTAGTCAAGTAAGGTAGGAAAGGCAGCATTCGCAAATGTTGAGCATTTCATAATTTCGACACACAACATAGCTATTCCAATGTGACTGAAAAGATTAGCTAAATTTATATATTTTTTAAAAATATTTATCCTATACATCATGGGAATTTTCTTAACCGTGTCTAAGAGAACACTCAACCACCAACAAATCCCAGGGAGATGAATGGAAGAAATCTAAAATCTTGCCAATGTCAACATGCCATGAGTCTGACTTGGTGTTTTGAGATTAATTAGGGCATCCCCTTATTTGGAGCAACTGTCTAACAACTGGGATTTAAACTTTCTGGCCAAATAAAAGATACATTATTATATCACTACTGACACACACACACAAAACAGCCTTTCCTGTTTCTTTTATGAAGTCATTAAAAGTTATACTGCTGTGTCATTTTGGGAGAAAGATACACACAGAAAGCAAAACAAAGAATCTTTTTTTTTTTAAGGATTTCTTCTTTTTTTTAAGCATTTCTTCCTTTTATTTTTGTCATCTGCTCACAAAAAACTAGCAAATGGCTCCTTCGCATTTTCACTGGGCTGCAGGTAACCTCCCTGCTGGATAGCCTTAATAGACCATCATTTGCACCCACAGGAGAGTGAAGGCTGCTCCCTCTTCAATTACCCAAGTCAATTAGGCTCAATGAGGAGGGGGGGTCTCTAAAGACTGTTCTGTTAAGCTTGTTCACAGCAACACTGGGAGGTATGACAAACTCACGGGGCTTCTCATGACATCTGGCAAAATGAAATTACCACCTTCTTGCACCTGTAAATATGCAACGCAGCAGCAACAGCAAAAAAAAAAGCATAATTGGGCTGAAAAAAGAATTCCCAAGGATTGAGCAGTTGCAGGTCTGGGCATTAAGTAGTTACTTCTGGGAGGGGATAATGCTAGTTCAGAGGAGTTTATACCACAGTAAACCTGTTCACATTTAGGACATTCGAAGAGGTTTACTTGGGAGTTACAAAAGTCATACAGGACCACCTGTACTTAGATCTACTCCTCCTTGTTCATGCTGGAACCTACAAAACTTAACTCAAAATCCTGAGATTTTTTTTCAGCTACGAGTGAAGGTAAGTAAGAAAGCCACAATAAAAATGAGTGACAGACTCTAGCCAATTTAAGAAAGACCAAAGCAGAAACCTCCTTCTGATATCCTACGGCTAGGTACAGGCAGTCCTCGACTTACAACAGTTCGCTTAGGTTCAAATTCACCCAAAAAGTGACTCATGACCATTTTTCACACTTATGACATGGTCACGTGATTTACATTCAGATGCTTGGCAACTGGCTGGCTGGCTGGGGGTGGGGGGAAGGTCGTGTGATCCCCTTTTGCGCCCTCCCGGTGAGCAAAGCCAACGGGGGAGCCAGATTCAATGAACAACAGTGTCGCTAACTTAACTGCGGTGGTTCACTTCCTCAACTGTGGCGAGGAAAGTCGTGAAGTGGGACTATGAAACTCACTTGGCGAAAGTCACCCTTAGCGATATAAACCATCAGCTGCGGTCGTTAAGTTGAGGACCGCCTGCCCAAGGCTGCGGAGACGCGCCGGGGGGGGGGGGGGAGCACGAACGAGCGGGACGAGCCTCACCTTTGCAGTGTCGATGTAGCACATCCAAGGCAGCAATGAGGAACTCATGGGCGTCTTGCTGCTCGTACCCTGCTAAATGCCGTGCGTGTGTCCATACCAGGTGCAATAACCTATATGGAATGTGAGGAGATCGGTGCCCAGAGTAGAACTGCATCCGGGATGGGGAGGGGGAGAGGGTTAAAGGGGAGGACAGGAGACAAAACAAAAGGTTCAGCGGACTTTCTTTCTTTTTTCTTTCCCCATAGCAGCAAACATAGAAAAATTCTTCGTGGAAAGATTAGAATTATTCCCTAAATATATTTTTTTTATCCTGATTTTGTTATTTTTATAAATACTTAAAAGGCGGCTAACATATATCATACACCTTCCTCTTCCTGTTTTCCCCGTAGCAACAACAACCCAGTGAGGTGGGTTGGGCGGAGAGAGAGGAGGACTGGCCCAAAGATACCCGGCTGGCTTTCATGCCTAAGGTGGGACTAGAACTCACGGTCACCTGGTGATTGGCCCAACGTCCCCCAGGCGGCTTTCAAATCTAAGGCGGGACTAGAATTCAGTGTCTCCTGATTTTCTAGCTTGGTGCTTTAACCACTAGATCAAACTGGCTCTTTGATAATGTGTATTATTAGACCTCGAATCCAAGCTCTTTATATGTGTATCAGACCAATATGTCATCCAGAATTTAGGGCAGAGAACATCTTTCCTAAGTTTACAGATTTTTACACACATCATATTATGCATCTGGGAGGAAAATTCTTCTCCTTGCTGTGCTAGAGTTTTGCTGGCTTGAAACGACACCGCAACAATGCAACAACGCACAAATGCCTTTTATATTCCAAAGGATCGATAAACAATCCTAGGATGCCAACAGGATTGGTACGAGACCAGAGCCTGAGCATAACTGAAATCTGCTGATACAGCAGTTGTGACACTATAATTCAAAGAACCACAGCAATAAAACTTCTCCCTTCTTACAATTAGTTCTGGAATTATCCAATTACTCTACTCAGTGGTACTTTCCATAATTACTTCACTCTGCCTCTTGATATGTATTCCTCAGTGTTTCATTAAGAGGAGAAAAAAAAACCTAAAGGAACTTTCTCAAACTACCTCTTATGTTGAACAGGAGGCTTTTTGGCCTCTTGTTAAGTTAGGCTGTCTGCTCAGCTCTAGCACCTTAGCATTTCAACTGATCCCTTTCGAAGGCCTTTAGAACAGGTCTATATGTATGTTGGGCTAGGAAATGCTTTGAATTCAGTTTGGAAGGGATGCTTCAGAAGACACGGTAGCACGAAGGCACACACGTTATATGAAGACCTTCATATAATTATATGAAGACCTTGGGGAAGGTGCTGATGGTGGAAGAGAAGCGAACAAGAGGATAAGGGACTTGGTTACAGTGACAATGGACACATCGTAAAATCACATTAGGGAAAGACTGCCATGGAGAAAACCTATCTACGTGGTTGCTAAGAGTTAACACTGACCTGTGTGTTCTGACCCAACCTCGTCTGACTCTTGTTGCAGGGGTGGGATTCAAATTGGTTTACCGCTGGTTCGGTGGGTGTGGCTTGGTGGACTTGCTCTGCGTACATGGCAAACACGCAGAGGCGTTCCTACTGACCTTCTCCTGCACTCTCTTCAAAGCTGACGCGTGGCAATCTGCTGTGCCACGCGATGCAGCTGAGCGTCAAAAGCAGGAAATAAAGGTCAGTATGGAACCGGGGTGGGTGGTATGGGCCCAGCAGCTAATCATTAGAACAAACTGGTTTGCTCCCAGATGATCTTCGAAGCTACCTGTTCTGTCGAACTGGGCCGAACCGGCAGAATCCCACCCCTGCTCTGCTGGCAGCCAACGGGCCACAACACTGTGTTATAACCAATCAGAATCAGCTGACCATACTATTTTCAAACCCCTCTGCCAACCGGAAGTTGCATCCGTGATTACTTTAAACCGATAAGAGCAAATTATGGGCGACCCTTCTGTCGTCAGTTGGCCCCTTTCAAATGGGGGCGTGTGAAAGAGGAAATGGAAGGAAGCCTAAAATGTTGAGCAGAGCGATCTCTGGTTGCCTCTTAACACATCGCAAAGATGAAAGTGCGACATTCTCGACAACGGCGAAAAGGGGCAACTTACCTCCTGAAAAAGCGTAGACATTTCACAGACCAGACACGAGCTGGGGCTTTGCATTTCACATTTGTGTCTGTCGGAGAGGAAGAAATCTCGCAGCAGTGGAGTGTGAGTAAGTGCTTGGACAATACAGTTCATAAAACATGTGTTCCCAAGATTAATTAGCCCCCGTAGACCTGTTTCAAAAGGAAACAAAAAGAGGACAAGGGGACTGTGGTTCAGTTTAAACACAACTGGACGTCAGCTCAGCTCAAACTTTCAATCATAGCAAAACCAATTTCTGATCGTAATTATTATTTCTTTTGTATTTTGTTCTCCTCCTACTCCAGCTTTTAAATGTTATAATAACCAAATGGCTTGAATACATCTGGCAATGTGATTAGGTATTGTGATTCTCCCGCCCCCCAAAATGCAGGCATCTCATGTGTTGCAAGAATTTACTTTCCCTGCTGAGCAAAGCATCTGGGGCTCACTGTATCATGTTTAAAACTAGAGCTTCTTAAATCTTTACCACTATGAGATATTGAAGATTTGAGCCCTCTAAAAATGCTGCAGAAAGCTAAGCTTGGCAGTCCGTATTTGCATACTAGAGAGGAGATCAAAGCATGTACTATGGACCTCAATTCTTGGTCTCTAGCCACTGTTCAACCACAATTCCCATCACAATAGCCACATCTTGGTAAGAAGCTATAGCAGTTATAAGCCATCATTTGGATTTTTTTCCCCCTGTTAAGTAATACATGAAAAAAATGAAAACTGCAGAACATCAACAGAACTGAAAAGAGCTTTCAGCGTATTCATTTTCCTAAGTATTTTCATCCAAGATCCCTACCAGCAGCACCAATGCTGGTTGGGGTTTCTGGGAATTGGAACCCCACATATCTAGAAGGTTGGTGAAGGGTGGTTTTAGAACATTGACTGGAGGAACAAAATATAAATTCACATTTGTTCTGGGAATGAAAGAGACTTCAACTGAAAGCAGGAAGGTAACAAAATATTTGGACTTAACAAGCTGAAAATCTCTCCTTAAAACAACATGAAACAGGAAACACTAATCAGGATATTAGTGGACGTAGATGACCAGCCTGAAGATTGGCAAATTCTTACCTCTCCAAAGCAATACAACTAAAATTCTGAAATGGCTCATAATATTAAATGGCCTTGTATATGCAGAAATATTTCTGAAAAGTCTTTCATCTTCCTTTCCCAAGCAGGTATGTGTTTCTGTTGCTAGGATACTGCAGACTAAGAACAGTGAATCACTATACTGGACAGTCTATTAAGTATTGATACGGAAGCCATCCTAAAATCACTGACATTAACACAACACTTATCATCTTATCAGCCCAACAAGCTACTTCTTATTTTCAACAAGAAATTGCTTTGTTTAACTTTTGTCTAAGCATTTCATTTTTATTACAATCTGCAGGGTAAATATTGAGAATGCCTTTTAACACGTGAATGGAATCTATCATATTTAGAAAGTGTGCAGCACCAGCCATGATATGTTGTGGATTTGCGGGCTAATTGTATAGAGGCAGAAATCAAGAAACCATGTGTTGTAAGCAAAAAACATATCTTTATTAACTAGTCCAAATTCCAAAATTCCAAGAAGCAATTCAAAATACGTTACACAAGGCAAGACACAAGTGCATCACTTAAATACACTGTGCTTATTGACTGTAACTGTGGAAAACAGCTTTGAACAATGGAACAAGGATGTTTGTTTATTTCTTTTAACAGTACAGGTAGTCTTTGGCTTACACAATTCAGCATTCTGTGTTTGGACTGCAGTGTGTATTGCAGTCAAGTGCACACAAAAATAAACAAATGTCTTTGCCGCCAATGAAGTAGCCTTGGCACCGAGGCTGTTGTAACCACAACTCGGGCATAACTGCTATAGTTTTAGTATCACCGATTTCAGTTACAAGTTTCTCTAATGATGGGAAACAGCAGAAGAAACAACAAAAGATAATAGGAATAAGACAAGGTTTAATATGAAGGTTAACGGCAGATTGCGTCAAATGATTTCTGATTTAAGAAACAGAGATGAGATAGAGAAGAAAATATAAGATAATAGAGAAGGACAACTGCATTTTTAATCTTGCTTCTTGCCTGCGAGTATGTAAAAAACCCTAAACAATAAGAAGTGAAATATACATTACAAATTGAATGCAGGAAGATTGAATAAAAAATAATCCACCCAGTTCTGTAAATGGCCAACAGATGGCAGTACTGATATCTCCAAAGCTCTGATGTGTTTTTTTAGCATCTCTTCTTTCACTTCAATGAGTGGGAATTATGTTAAATGCTGTGACCGAATTTTGACTGGCAGAGGAGTCCCTCCAATTGAAATTCACCATCAAATACAGGTTTGGGATGATGGTAAGAGCATCGATGTGAATACTACGCATCTCTGGACCAAAAATAAAGACAGGCAGAGCTTAGGTTCAGGAACAAAGTGGACAATGTGTGACAGCAACTAACTGGTTTCCCAGGAGAAGGGAGGCGGGAGGGGTGTTTACATTATTGATATTCTCCAATCTTGGAAGGTTTGTGGAAGAGGGCTTCCTTGCATGCTAAGGGCAGCAACTTCAAGAGTTGAAAATGGTCAGCAATTATTGTCATGCTATAGGAAGGAAACTGAGGAATTTCTTCAGCGCGTTAGACAGCCAACTAAACATAGGATCATTGTTATAAGCCAGAATTGAAGAATTGTTCCATGGAATAGCATCACAAACCTTCACCTGAAAAAAAAGAAAATGCAGAGCCCAGCTTTGGTAGGAAAAGTCATGATTATAATACTTGGGGACGCACAACGAAGTTATTCAGATGGATTTCCTTGAACCTGGACTCACTATCAACACACAGAGTGCCACATTGTAACATCCAAACCTTGAAAACAATGATTAGAGGGACCATGGAAGCGTAAGAAAGAAATTCTGCTGCAACACTGCAACATTAGGCTGACTCACACCTCGTCAGTTATCCAAGAGACAATTGTGAAATTGAATCTCATACTCTTACCCCAAATATTATATAGGCCTGAATTTGGCATCATGTAACTTCTATTAGTATAAGTGAAGAGAAGAACCAGGGGAGATATAATAGAAGTGTTCCAATACTGAAGGGGCCGCTACAGAGAGGAGCGGGTCAATCTATTTTCCAAAGCCCATAAAGGCCAAACAAGGAATGATGGATGGAACCTGATCAAGAAGAGATTCAACCTGGAAATAAGAAATTTTCTGACAGTGAGAACCAACAACCGATGGAAAAGCTTGTCTTCAGATGTTGTGGGAGCTTCATCCCTGGAAGCTTTCAAGAAGAGACTGGACTGCCACCTGTCAGAAATGGTGTAGGATCTCCTGCTTGGGCAGGAGGGGGGGTTGGACTAGATGACCTACAAGGTCTCTTTCAACTCTTGTTATTCTGAGACTCTACTCTGAGACATTTCCGCAAAGTGAATACCACTGTAGGCAACCGTTTGACTCAAATGATGAGGTGGAAAAAAAAATAAAGATCTGACCAGGGTGGAATTCAATCGGTGTTACTACCGGTTTGGTGACTATATTCTGTGCATGTGTAAAAATCCTTAAGCTGTGCTGCCCGGACAGTTGAAAAGCGCTGAGCACAAGTGCGCAGCGTTTGAAAAGCCACTTTTTTGCTGCTTTTTCAACCTCAGCTGTTCCACGCAAAGCAGCTGAGGTTGAAAAAGCAGGAAATAAAGGACAGGTAAGAGCCCAGGAGGGCGGGTGGGCCAAACAGCAGCGAACACAGAACCGGTTCGGTGTCTGCTGCTCTTCAGAGCTACTGGTTCTATAGAGCCAGGCAGAATCGGTAGCATCCCACCTCTGGATCTGACTGAAGAGGCAAATTGTGGAGTTTGTTCATGGTGATTTTTAAGAAGTCTGCCTGTCATTGGTAGACATGCATAGCGAATGGTGGTAGACAATTACATATAAGTAATGAAATAATTAGTTTCAGTCATTATTTCCCGTTTCATTTATTCAACTATCCATATTTAAAGTAAAGTTATGTGGGGGCCTTACTCTTCATTCAATGTCCTTATATTGAGATGTCCTCAGGGTTTGCTGGGAATCAATAAACTTACAAAATAATGATCACCAAACTGTCTTCTCCTTGAGCTAAACATCACCAATTTCATCAGCATTTCTTCACAACTTAGTCTTTAAGCCAGGGCTCTCCAAACTTGGGAAGACTTTTAAGACTCGTGGATTTCAATCCCCAGAGTTTCCCAGCCAGAATGGGAGTTGAAGCCCATGAGTCTTAAAAGTTCCCAAGTTTGGAGAGCTCTGTTTGAAGCCCCAAAAGCTATTTCCATACTGGGAAATTCCTGAAGTGGAATTAGAAGGAATATCACAGAGAAGTTCTCTCCGTGATGGAATGTAACTTGATTAATAGCAGTTTGGGGGCCTCTAAATGTGATGTATAGCAAATGCAGACATTAAGGGATAAAGGCAACAGTGACTTGCAAATGCAGTGTCATTAAACTTTCTGTAGTCTAACTCATGCCAGCCAAGCTTTCTGCCAGAAATTCTGGAAGTAGTTTC
>CM042842.1:4642379-4735708 GCA_023653725.1 Bungarus multicinctus | reverse complement strand
GAAGCAAAGAAGAGTTGATGTCCTTGTAGGCAAGATGTCCGGAGAGAGCGTGGAGGTCAGGAGATTTTAGAGAGTGATAAATAAATAAACAAACCAGCCAAGGAGATGCAGTTTCAATTTCCTATTTTTAGGTGAAACTGAGTCAACTGAGCATTCAACTAGAAATAAGAACATAAATAGATCGCTGTCCCATTCATAGAAACATTTTGCTTACCAGAAAATCCTATTTAAGATATACTTTTTTAGTTTGAACAGTTTTAATAAGAAATGTTTAAATCCCTTTTTAAAATTGCCAATTTTAACCTCAACTATCATCTACACCCACAGAACTCTTACTGCAGTATAGAAGTATTCAATTACTCTTTAAAGGATGTTTCCTCTGGACTGGGTGGAAATTAGAAGTTTTCTGAATGGTAAAATAAAGAGGTAATATATAAATGTATTTCGTGTTGCACATATTTTTTGTAACAAAATGGGGATTTTATAAAGAGGAGATTTTATATTAACTCAATTGGAGCTCTGAAGCCAGAATTAAATTTGTGCAGATGGCATCGTTAGAAAATGAGACTCACTCCTACTAAACTGACGAAATACAGTTTATACATAAATTCTTTTCTCCTTCATCCCAGTAACTCACCATATGTTGCTTATATATTCTTATCAGTATTCATAACAGAGTTCAAGTTTCGAAAAACGGGAAGAAAAGAACATTGTCAGCTACCAATAGTTTTTACAAGCTAATCCTACATATTATACTGTATATGAGTATGTACCAAAAGCAAGTCAAACAGACATTGCGCAATTCTCACATTTCCGGTGGTATTAAAACCAGGTATTTAGTTGCTATATTCCCTCACCATAAACAACAGGTTGGAAGAAATAACCACATCTGACAAGATAGAAGAACTGTTATGCATTTTGCTGTGATTTATGATTACAGAAGGTTCCCCCTCTTTAGATCTTTGTCTTTTTCAAGGATCTAGTAGTTTTCCATTACTTTAGCTGTAACTTAAGATATTTATTGTAATTTTGTCCTAATATCCTAAGGAGATATCCAGTCTGAAAGACAATTTTGCTGTCTATGTCCAGCAGCTTTTTTTAAAGCTAATTTGATAAAGTAAGCAGACCAGGTTCTAATTCTCTTCCAGAAGCCCAGCAATCATGCTTACTATTTCCACCATTGAATATTGATACCCCATAACATTTCCTTGGGCACTGGAGTAAGAAAGAAAATGCGTTTTGCTTCACATTTGAAACAAAGAACACGCGGCCAAAATATTTTATCAGGGTATTTCAAGTACACTGTTGAAATGAACAAAATCTGAAGCAATTAAAATATTCCATCAGTACAAAACTAAAAACATTATAAGTACATATAAATCAATAGGAATTTAAATGAGTCCTTTATCCCTTACTTTTTCTTCAGGGGCCACAAGTATAGATAGCATGATAGTTCATGCCAATCTCTACCAGCTAGCCAACTTGCAGATAGATTGTCAAAGGGCATAGATGATTTTTTTTTTAAAGTGAAAATAAACATTAAATCCTACTCAGCTTTTCCAGACAAGTAACTTAATTTAAAACAATGGTCAGAATACATACAGCAGCTCTCATTCTTTAACTTACAATTAGTTAACAGCTATCAGCTTAAATATTCTAACACAGCTGGAAAAGCACACTCTTGCTTTCACTACCATGATATGGAGTTCCTTAAACGTTTTCAAATATTTACAAAGCTGCAAAAGAAAAAAGAAAAGGATGAATGCTGCTTAGCTGCATGGCAGAGCATTCCTTCATTAACATTACAATAATAAAACAAAGCAAAATCACCCACTCTTACTGTTTTGCCAGCTTCTGCTACCAATGCCAGCATTTAAATAAATGCAGTCGCATTTATTTAACCAATGAACAAATCAAATGTATTTGGGATTTTGAGCTTCTTAAATATACCAAGAACTCATCTCATCTACAACCACATAAATGCAGCATCTTTACTGGCCTTCGTTCATAAATTTGAAGGAAGGCTTAATTTCATGAATTAAGAAAAAAATAGGCAAGTCATTAGAACTATATGTGAATATTTTTTGCAAAGTGCTAATGGGAAGCAATTGCTGTGGTCATCTGGAGGCCCCCCCCCCCCCCCAAAAAAAAAAAAAAGGATTTAGTCATGCCTATATTGTGTTTCCCACAAGAGAGATCCTTTGCCGAGTCATGCAAAGCAGCTGGTAGAGATTCTGTCATATAGTCTGTGGCACAGAATAGCAGGAAACCAACAGATCACATATTTTAGCTTGCCATACCCATTTTAACCCTGGTCATTTTCAATGAAGTGGAGATCTGTGGCTTGCAAATTATCTTTTGCCAGGCTGCCCAATTTAGGGAGGTGTCATACTACAATTCCCACAATTCAAGGCTTATGGAAGTTATAGTTCAAAGCATCTGGAAAGCAGCACTTTGAAAAGGGTTAGACACTACTGCATGTAAGGCCATCATCATGAGAAGTTAGTTTGAACAAAAGTTGCTTTTTTAAAATGTACATTAATCAGCTGGCAGGTTTGCACACAGCTGTTGAATCTGACGTCCTGCCACTGACTCTCCCAGCTGTTAGACTGTACAGCCTGTTCAGCAGACCAGGGTGGAGTAGAGAAATGCATGCAATTTACTCTTTAAATAAAACAGTTTTCTAAAGCAGCTCTTGGCAGGGAAAGAAAGCCGAGCCCCTATGAATTGGTCAGAGCCAAGTCACCTCAACTAGAAATGTGTAGTGAATCCCTGAGATGCAAGACATTCCCGTTATCCGAATTTGACTAACTGGTGACTCATTAAGAAGCATAATCAAAAGCTGGGGCGGCGCAGTTAAGTTCATCTTTGAAGCTTGTCTCCAGATAACTGAAGACATGCACATATGCTTCTATGACTCACATCTATCTCATAGGAGAGATTTCAATGGTTTAATGAAAATTTCTGCCTCAAAGAGCTGGGTTTTAAGCTACTGATCTTATGGGATTGCTAAGATTTTTCAGCAATGATTTTTTTCAGAGGAACCTTTTAGGCAGCAATTTTGGAATGCATGAGCATTCCATATAGATGCTCCAAAGGTCGTAACTTTGAAAAACCATAAGTCCTAGTTTTCAGTGCCGTTGTAACTTTGAACGGTCACTAAACAAACTGTTGTAAGTCGAGAACTACCTGTACTGTAAGGCAATATGTCTAAGCAGATGCATTCTTTTGTTCTTTATTTCCCTGTTAATTATGCAAGATTTGTTAGATCAGGTTAAATACTCCCAAAATAAATGAAACCAAAAAGTTTCTTAATTTCTTTACAGTATTCAAGCAGTTCCTGAAAGAATTGCTTAGTAGATATGGATTAAAATTAGATGATTAGATTTAAACCAATCATACTGTATAGGAAACCCAGAAAAATGAAGATGATCAACTTAAGAACAGCACCTACATTATAGTTTTTCTGTCGGACTTTGTTCAGCAAGTGAATGTCAAACTCAGCTGTTTATTCCCTGTGTTGGTGAAAAGTAAACAAAAAAACCAAGATAGAATAACAGAAAAGGGATGAGTTTTTATTTTTAGGACAACGTCCATTAAGGAGGGAATATGAATCCTGGGGGAAAAAAGACTCATTCAGAAGGCAACAAATTCTTATATTTACTTGGCATTCCTTCCTGAAGCCTATTATCCAAGTTCTGATTAATCATTTCATCCTGTAAATAGAAATTGGCAAGCAGCATCACTAAAGCACATGATCACCTCAGACCTATGAATGCAACTTAAGGGAACTGCATCCTGATCACCAGATTAGATGCAGCCTGCTGGGCAGCAAATCTGGGAGTTTTCGTTTGATCGAAAAGTCGATGTCACCCATAGATTTCTAGAGGCCAACAAACCTCTGAGAATTCTGAAGCAGCTGTGTGATTCTCCTCTCACAGATGGCTGGTACAATTGAGCCTCCTGGAGCAGCCAGACTTCAGAAAAGCGTTCTGGCAGTTTCTGCACGTGCCTTTTGGGGAGCATGCAGGAAGGGGTGGAAAGGAAAAAAAAAAAAACACAGCAAAGCTTCACATTTTTTCATGACTTATGTGAATCAAGTACCAGAAGGAAAGGCCCCAGGCATTAGGATTGAAAACACGATTATAAGTGAAATGACAAACCAAAGGCTAAAACCAAGGTCATGATTCTACATTTTTCAAATTAGAAAAAAAAAAAAAGGCATTGAAAAAGAATGGAGTTTAGATTTTTGTGACTTATGTGCATATAAAACAATGAAGGTGATCCTTTCATTAGTCCATTCTATTGAGAAATTAGAAAGATGGGGGTTAATTCGGAAGGGAGTTAAAATAGGAATGGTAGAATTGGATTCACACACAAATATTTTAAATGGATGGGTTTCTGCTATTATTGTAAATAATGTAGATAGGGGGTTCAGATTGTTTCCATACAAGCCAGTTATGCTGGGGACAATCTACTTGCAGATACATTTTTTTACCATATTGATCTCAGTAAACTGAAAACAAGAGTTAATTGGTATTAAATTAGAAAGAAGTTTGTTTAGCATGAACTGTATCCATTTTTCACCAGCAGAGTGGCTATATGTTTTATTTAGCTTCCATGTCATATAGACAGAATACTAATTCTGAATTATGTACATCGTAATTAATAGACATCCCTTTTTAACTATGGGCTTTTAGAGACCACTGCATTTCGACCTACCCTTGGCTTTCTCAAGTTGAAAGTAAGCCAGTGCTGGGGTTTTTTTGGCCCAGTTCACCAACCGGCTAGTCTAAAAGTAGTCATTAAAGTATTCATTCATGCAATTTTTAACATCTTCCCATCACCTCTGTCCTCGTGCTCAGACACTCATGCTTCAGTTTACATAATATTGAAGGATCAAGCAATGTTTCTGGATGTTGCGTAGAGAACCAGAAGTAATGTCTTAATTACTTTTCAGCATATAAAACCTTCTTGATGCCACTTTTAGGCTAAAGAACTATTACAATATTTATTCCACTCATGTTTTCCTACCCCAGGTCATGCTGCCAAATGTCACACAGCTGCAAGAGACACCTGCCACTGTTCTGTTTCTATTGTCAGAGGCATCTCTTCCATTCCTCTTTTTATTTCCTCTTCCATTTCCTTCAATTTTATTTTATCTTTTTAAAAAAGAGGTCATTCATCTCCTTTTATTTATTTTAATTTTTTGGGCAATGTAACAAATGAGAATCCCAGGTGGCTTTAGCTAATTACTCCTATACTTTGGAAGTCTAATTCTGCCTATTGTGAAAACAATAGTCTTCGGCCACAAAGTAACTTCATATGCTAATCAGAAGCAGACTGTTCTCTAGCTAATACCTCAAGGCTGTTCAGGAAGACTATTCTTACAGAGAGGAAAAATACGAGGGGAAGGGTAACAAAATACAAGCTGTGCAAGGAAAGGAAAAAAACACACATACACAACACCATGCTTACATCCCTGGTATCTGAAATTAATCTGATGTGCTCATTTACATCACATGAATAAGATACAGCACAATAGGAAGAATGAACTCGGATTTTTTTTTCTCTTCCCTTTTAATAAGAAAACATTCAAAATTAATCTACTTAAAACATTACCAGGCTTCTGATTCTGAATAAGGGTGATATGACAAAAGCAGAACTATAATATCCTGAATTAGAAGCCAGAAGTTATTCAGAGCGTTATATGCAGAATCTATTTTAAAAGTTTGCAGATTAGCTATACTGAGTGGAAGTCAATATGCATCCTTTTATATACACTGCAATATACAAAGTATACTATTAACAGATTTTATGGTAAATAGGCCTCAAAAAATAATAAATGATGTGGATTATTTGTCTATTTATTCAGCTTGCTTTAAGATGATTATCAGGGTGCTTTGACAGTTTACAACAATATACACTTTACAAAATACTTTTTTTACTCCAGAATTCCCCATTTCTCTAGTTCATTGCATGAAATTCTTACCAAAGAAATACCTTTCTCTCTCTTTTCCTAGGAACATCAATCTCTCATCACTCTTTTCAATTAAAATGCTCTTGGCCGAAGTTTATTTTTTTATAAGGAAATTGTACCAGACTCCCAGTATTTGTATTGCTCGTTTCCCATTTCCACAAATCTGATCTGAAGCTATGTCAGAACAGCACATATTCCAAGTGATCACACCACAAATCTTACAGAATATATAACAAGGTTATTCGAATATCCATAATAATTTCTAAGGGAAGAGGGGCCTTTTCACAGCCACTGTATGTGGGAACAGTATGTTGCTGCCTGCCATGATCCCAAAATCCCTCTGCTGATTAGGAAGTTAAATTAGCCCCTTGATTATGTGTGAAAGTAACGTTTTTGCCCCAATGTGCATCACTTTAAACTTACTTACATTGAACTGCATTTGCCATTTTGCTGCCCATTCACCCAGTTTGGGGAGATTCTTGTGAAGCTCTTCAAAATCCGATTTAAGTTTTCACTATCCTGAAAAAGTTGGGGTTATCAAAAAACTTTTGCCAACTTTCTATTCACTCCTAATGTCAGACCATTTAAGTATATTTGCTGACCCTCTAGAAAAAAAAACCATGACCTGCTGAATTCCACTTTGACATCTATGCATTCCTATTCTGCCTCCTGAGCCTTACTCACAGGGTAAATAGCCTAGGCTACAAGGTGCTACCTTTACGTAAGACAGGATTATAAATTTGGCTGAAATATCTTCTTACAGGTAATCCTCAATTTACAACCACAACTGAGCCCAAAATGTCTATGGCTAAGTGAGACAATTGCTGAATGAGTTTTGCTCCGTTCTATGACCTTCCTTGCCACATCTGTAAGGGAATCACGGCAGCTCTTAAATTAGTAACAGTTGTTATTGCTTGTCAGAAGGTCGCAAAAGGGGATCGCATGACCATGGGATACGGCAACCGTCATAAATATGAGTCAGTTGCCAAGAGCCTGAATTTTGATCACGTGACCATGGGGATGCTGGAACGGCCATAAGTTACTTTTTTTCAGTGCTGTTGTAACTTTGAATGGTCACTAAATGAACTGTTGTAAGTCGAGGACTACCTGTATGTCTAACCATGTAATCATTTTTCAAAAAATAAATATCGGTATATACAATCTACTTGATCTTTCATGCTTATGGACCCCAGACAAACAAACTAAATATTTCTTGAGACTCTCAAACAACTCTAAAGGATTAATGATAAAGGCTTACATTTATTATTATTAAATGTCTGTATTGCTGGGAAATATTCAATGAGTTTTAAAGGAAACCCAGTTACTTCTAAGGATGTTGATGGAACTACATTGCTGATGTGTATTCCTGAATGAATTCAGTAAGAAACACAGATACCAATGGGGGGGAAATTAAACAGTTTTTAGGGGTAGATAGCCACCAAAGATGGGGTATCCTGCACAGTTTAATTGCTCACAGATGACAGTGAAAATGTAAGCAATCTACCTGAGTATGCTTGCTTGATTCCTAATAAATAAAAATCCATGCAAACCATATTCACTGATAAAATTCTAAGTTTCCTTCAAGTAAAATATGTAACTGCATAAAGATAATACAAATGATTAAATATTTTGCATACAGAAGAATGAAGAATTTTTATTTCTCTTATTATTTTCATTCTGGATTCCTCACCTCAACACAAATTCCTGAGTGAAGGGACTTCTATTTTAAGGAAAGCTAGAAACCTTTCAACAAAAGTCAAAACAGCCAGCAGAACAAGCAAGCAAAGTGGTTTCATTGTTCAATGATCTTACTCAGACTTTCAATTTATAAAAATACAATCTTGTCCAGCGTGATTGACTTGACACGTGGCTGGACTCTCTTTACAATAGTGGAACTTTCTGTAGAGAACTCTGCCCTAAGTTTCCTAGTAGTATATGAAATGAATCATTTCAACTTTCCCCCTTTTTTAGCAACAGACATGGCTTCTTTTCCAAGATATTGAGTTTAACATTTGCTTTCTAGATATTTCTAAATATTCAGTTCTTCAGAACTGATATCTACCCAACTCCAAGGCTATAGTACTTTTATGGTACCTGGATTCCAAAGTTGCAAAAACATGTGAAATGTATACCTTATTTACTGTAGTTTGAAAGTGTGTAATACCAACAACAGTTACACCCAAAAAGAGTTAAGACCCACCCTGCCCACAAGGGATTTATGCAGAAAAATAGGAACAGCAACACAAGAGAGAAATTGGATGAAATATAAGGGAAGCCTTGAGTTTTTCTTATAATTAGGTATTAGATGGATGGAGCAACTATCTGAAAAAAAGAAATTAAAAGGCAGGAAACAGAGAGGGAGGAAGGGAAGGAAAGAAGGGAAGGAAGGATGGAAATGTGCCTGTTTTTCATTTTTTTTTCTTTGGCAAAGAATATATTGATAAAGTAACAATAAACCACCTGAGCAACTAAAATATGTCAGACCAAATAAAAGATGAAAGAATAAAAGATAAATCATTTGGAAAGAGTATAAGAGGGTCACAAAATAGGTGAGAAGAAAGAGACAAATAGGTAAATACCACTAAAGTGATAAGTAAAAAAGACAAAATTGTTTCCTTTCAAAGTATTAACAATATCCAAGCCTCCAACTTTGAAAACTTCACATGGAGATTGACTATATCAATATTTTGATGTAGGGAAGTCAAAGTGCAATAAATGGGAAATCAATATATAAAAGACTAATGAAGCATGACTAGTCCTTGCTTAACAACCCTAACTGGGATCCGCAGTTCTGCCACTAAGTTGGAAATATCATGGTGAGGACTGTAGTTCTGGAAGGAAACAGGTAGGACTACTCAGTTTCATACCTTGGGCCTGTGTTTGCCTCCTAACCATTCTCCTTTGTTTTAGAAAGCTTTTGTGTGGGTCTCTCTTGTACACATCAAAAGCTATGCAATGCAATGCACCCTAGCCTTTGAAATCCCTCTTCAATTCTCTCTCTCCACACAGGAAGGTCAGGCAAAGGAGATTACAGAAATCTCTTGCTTCCCCACCCCTCTTCAGAGTGGAGAGATTGGAGAAAAAGAGATTTCAAGAGAGTACTGCAAGCTTTTATAGTACACCCCTGGCTCCCAACCCTGGGCCGCCAGTATGATCACATTGCTTTTGATGTGCGGAAGAGCAAACAGCTTACTCTCTTGCAATCCCTTTCTCTCAACTATTTTCTTGCTCTGCAAAGGAGAAAAGAAAGGAAGAAATACATCAGGCACAGTCCAAACCACATTGATTGTAATGGCAATCATGTGACTAAGAGATGCTGCCAAGGTCATACGTAGTCTGTAAAGTTATTTTTTAGCAGCACCATAACCTCAAACAATCCCCGAAAGAATGATTGGTAAGCGAGGACTACCTGTAATTCTGCAGATGATTGTAGAATTTAGTGAGGAATGCAACTCTCTCCCTTACCTATGGTACAGTTTGTGGTTATTTTTCGTCGCTTGGGGTTATGTCGAAGCAGCTCTAACTCTCGTTTGGTTGGCTCCCAAGTTGAATACTTCTCTCCAATACCTGGATAATGAAAAGAAATATAGGACTGTATTTCAGAAGACTGCTTGTAGCTATAAGGATATTTTGGAATGCAAACTGCACCATTCATTAAATAGCTTTCCCTATATATTTCCTCTACAGTTCTGACCTTCTAAGTATGTTCCCACAAATGTGTGTTAAAAACATACAAGACCTATTGACTGGACTGTATTGGCATTTTAAACATGTTTAAAGTAACAGTTTCCTCTCCTTTTCTTATTCCTAGCAGTGGATCAAAATACTTTTAAATTAAAAAACCCAATAGCAGGTTGCCCTTCATATAGGTTGTTCTTTTGAATTAAGACAACTATGCTGTCAGTGAAACCACCCCTGAAGCATGACCTTTGCGTAGAGATGTTTTAAAAATATGATGACAACAGCAAAAATAAATAATCCAATTCATTAGGCAGCTATGTGCTATTTTGAAAAGCTGATGTACAGAACTAATACAATGTGGGTGATATTCAAACCGTTTCCTTAGTATGTAAAAACTAATATCCCCCTCAGTCTGTCTCTGCAATCTGGACCATAAATTATATAGGCTGAGAGCCAAGGAACTTTGCAATTAATTCTGTAAGACTGCTGAGGCTTATCTGCCTGAAAGAATAGCTCCTGAGTCTGGCAAGTCTGTTTTTAAGAGTGAACAGTTTCAAAGGAGAATATGAAAGGAAAGGTAGCTATTCTACTGAGCAATTACTGTACATATCCACTGAGTATAAGCAGCTCTTTGGATCCTGGTTGTAACTTTTAGTTAGCAATGTGTTGCTGAAAAACAGATGATTGTTATCTGTCTATGAGAATATGTGTGTATATCTACATGTATGCAGGTATGCGTGTGGCATGCATACTCTGGATATGAATTTGCTGGGAACAGATAATTGTTTGAAGAAAGGGGAGAAATGGGTTATCTTGGTGGCTTTCTGAGTCTAATTATTATAATCAGAGATGTTAGTAAAACAGATCAATAAAATGATACCTGTTGGGCATTTAAATTTTCAGTCTGAAAACACCAACAATGCAGTTGTATGCAAATTAGAGATACATGATCTTATAAATAAATGATATTCTACAGTCTCACATGCACCCCAAACCAAGAGGGGGGATAACTCTTCACCTCAAGTAACAAGAATCTCTTGCACTTTTCTATTACTACTAAGCTAATACTCTAACCGTCAAAAGGAAAATATACTTTACAGGAAATAAAGCTAAAGTAGATTTCCATGTAATATCGGATGGAGTAACTATAAACAAATACAATATGAAGTCTTCATTTGTAAAGATGAATGAAGCGTTTTTGCTGCGACAGATAAAAAGACCCAGCGAGGGTCTTTAGCAAAGCTTTTCAAAAATTGAGCTTTCACAAGAAACCCATCAGCTCTTTCAAAGGACCAGTGTTTTAACTTTTTGAAATCTTATAAAACTAGAACGCAGAAACAATTGACACGAAGGGACTTAGCATAAATCAACCAGAGGGGTGGATTAAAGATCTTGAGAATTATATGCACTATGCACAGTGTGTACTAGAAATGGCATATCAAGATGAATGTGCATACATATTTATTTGGATTAGAGCTAATGGCAGAAACAAGATTCTGTAAGTAAAGAGCAAACAATAAAGACGCATCGTTAAATACATAGACAAATATTTACAGGACAAGGACTTACATAATTATTAACTATTTATTTTAATGAGGAAGAAAAAGGTTTCTTTTGACTTTAGCTATGTGTTACCTCTTAACAGTTAAAATAGCCCTCCCAGCCATCAAAACAGCTGCAGGTTGAAAAGACTTCCTTTAATTTACTAGAGAAACATATATAGCAAACTGAGGGTTCACTCTCAAGTATTGGAGGTTATCACTCCAATTTTCAGCAAAAGAGCTGTTTTGCTTCTGAATTAATAAGCACAATTTGGCATTGATAAAGGGTTACCTTGGCTGTCTTGTAAAGAAAGTTTAATGATACTTTGCCAAGTATTTTGTGACATTATTGTCTTGTTCTAAGACTATCTTAAAACTATCCACTATCCCTCCCTCTCTTCTTTTGATTGAACTACTTTAAAAATAAGATTTAACAAGGCCAGTTGAGAACGATGAACAATGCAGTGGCAACGTGCATACCTACTTTTAACAGCTGCCTATAAATGGTTCAATTCCTTCTAGATAGACAGGATACATTTTTTAAAAATCTTTAATTGCTGTGAAGGGAGAATATTTTGGGGCAGCAACTCAGCTACAGGAAGGTCCTGCAGAATGTATTATTTCCCAGATCACGAAATACATTCTTTACAATATGAAAACATTGCAAATTCTGTCTCTTGCTGGAAAATGGTAGGCAATCAGTAAAGGGACGCTTGCTAGTGAAATGTGTCGCCAGCTCACACTTCTTACCTGTCATTGTACACTGGTAGTGAGAAATCATTGTTGGGGTGAAGGCTAAAAAAGAAAAAAATTAGGGAAAGAAAACTGAATAAAACAAATGTGTGTACATATATTTGTGTGTTAATATCTACATATATACATACTGTATGTGCAAACAAAGTGACATTTTTGTTAAGCTGGCACAGTAACTGCCTAGGGAAAGGGTGGCGTTTTGTATGAAGAATATAAATTTTTGTCTACTATGTTCCAAAAAGATCTGAATAACTCTGCACAATCACAAGGGAAGAAAGTATTTTACTTAAATATTCTTCCTAAATTTAGTTTGGCTATGCTTTTGTGATGTGTTCAGTTTAACTCCTGAAGAAAAATAATCTCTACATTTCTCTCTCCCCCAAAACTTTCATTAAAGTGTTCTTATTTTTCTTTTACAAGAATAAAAGGGCCAGTACAACTTGAAAAGAAAACTTCTTTCAGGCAGATACTTAAAGAAAACCAAACCTTGTAGCTTCCAAGCTTTCCGCTGTTCTTCTTTGGCAATTTGTTCCATATCTTTGTCATATATGTAATCTTGACACATAAAGCAGTATATACCCCCATACAAAAGGTCTATGGCTGCAGAAGGAAAAGGGATGGAGAAAAAGAAACATTTTTTAAAAAAATTAAGAAAAAAGAATTGTCTGTAATTAACCTCTCTTTATTAGCAACTTCAACAACTGTCACATGACAAAACGTTATGACTTTTATATGTCTATTGCCAAGCCTCAGACAAGCAGCAACATTTAAAGATCTTCCTGGTTAAATTATCAGAGATTCCGAGGCATGAATCTCCAACACAATCAATGATATGAAAATATTTCTCAGCAGCCGAGGCACAGCTTCACATTCCCTGTAAAAATCGATTCTATGTCACTGTTTATGTTCATCAGCCTGGAGAGAGCAAGAATAAGCAGAGAAACTTCTATAGAATTGTTTTGTGCTTGGACATACCTTTTCTGCAAGCCTCAAAAAATTCCATCATGTTAAGGAAAGACAGAAATAGTGGATTGTACTGTTTCTAAGCAATGTGAGAGAACTATAAATCTCAAATTTCTAAAAGCGAATTTTAAATCAAGAATCATCTGATAGTCCTGAATGATACACATGCTAGAGCTACAAAGCCATGCAATTTTAAGTATAGATCAAGGCTAGTCATAAGCTTCAAAATGTGTTGCCTGTGTATTCTTATAATCAATGGAGCTCCAATTTGCCAATGAGCTATGTTTCTTTTAATACAAAGAAAACTGAAAATCTATTTTCACTAAGAAAAGCCTTCTAAAAGTTACTAAATTTTAAAATGATTAACAAACCGCTTTACAATGAGGATATATCTCTTTTCCTTGTTTAATTATTGAATTACACGTGACTGGAAGAATAGATTAAGACATACAACTCTGATCTTGTAAAATTTCCATATTTTAATTTAATTAAGTTTGATGCTCTACTAAGTCATACCAAACTAAGAACAAAGATTTCAAAACTCTTAGGTTAAATTGCTGCTTAATACTGTTTTATTACATTTTACAAATAAATGTTCTATTCCATTGCTGAAATTGAAATAATTAGTTCCACTAGATTAAACTGGAAATCTAACTATTAGATAAGGGAATTTTTATAAAAGTAGTTCCCATCATTAATTGGCAGATTTACTAATGGATCTGAAGAGGGTCAAGGATTGACACCCATGTCCCATAGCATCTTAAAATGGATTTGTGTAGACTTGTTAACCTAATAACTGGGCTTCAATACGAGGTTTAGCTTTAAAGCAGACTGATTTTTTTTAAAAAAAAATACAATCTTTGTGTGTACCAAGTTGGAATTGCTTTTGCTAACAAAATAACTTATGCACACTGGAGTTAACAGGTAAAGTTGTTCATTAAAAGATGAATGGGAAGGTTTGTTTATCTTAGTTTCATACACATACATCCCTTTCTCTTCATATAATGAGAAGATACGAATGATTTTTAAAATGAAAAACATCAGTTTTAACTATAGCATAGAATGCAGTTCTTGCTTATATAACCCATCCAAGTTAACTGTTGCTATAGCAATATAATGGGTGGATGAATGTCAAGAGCCTTACAATATGATTATCTGAATGTTATACCCGAAAATAAAGCTTCAATGTTATTAAAAATGGAGCATTTCTTATAGATCTAAATGTATGTTCTACTCTGCAACTTGGCTACAAATCTAAGTAATTTTGCAATAATATTTAAAAGTAAATAAACGAAAGACAGCAGTGTCAGTTACCCCAAAACTCTCTAGAATAAAAATGGTGTAACTGACATTTGCAAATTTAGTGCAAAAAACCACAATCCTTTTTATGAAGATTTTGATTAAAAACATGAAAATAGCAGAAGTAGATTCTATTACACATCCAGATCAAATCACATAATCCCTGTTCACTGACAAGTTTTCCCTTTTGTATTTATGTATTTTTGATTCTGTATGTGAGAGAGAATGATCTTTATATTTGTATAAAGACCTTATACAAATCATCCTGTAATAATCAGCTTAATTTGCATCGAACAGGATTCTTTAGCAGCAGTTGAACTATTTTATTAATTCACATCCTGGAAGCAACCACTGAGATGGCTTCTTATGGTAGCCTGCACGTAACAGACACATCACTGAGAGTCTGCTTATGCTTTTTCCATTCCAATCTGGGCTCACTTATCCAGCCTCCTATTTGTCAGGAACGAGGGTACCCATAACTCAGTTCCTTAACCAGAAAGGTTTACACTCTAAAATCATCTGGATGCTGGAATGCAGATTTTGAAGTCTACTGTGAGATAGATTTTGCAAGATGGAGTTACCTATGTTATATGGCTAGTATATTAAACATATTGAGCTTTTTTTAAAAGAGAAAATAATGGCGGACTCCTGCACTACTATACCTACAGGTGGTGCTCACTTAACAACAATTCGTTCAGTGATTATTCAAAGTTATGACAATACTGAACAAATGGTAAGAAATTGTAGCTATTTCACAACTGTTACAGTTGGGTAGAGACTGGAATCTTAATTTCCCACATCCAAATTTAATATCCTTGCCTTTGCACACTTGTTCAAAACAGATAAAGGGATTTTGACCTGGGTTCATTTGCTACCAGATGATTTTGAGATTGTAAGAGATGCCAATGCCTGAAATATGGGCAAGTTCCTTCAGGGTTCAAGATTCTTACTATTGGCAAATGTATGCCCTGCTGAAAGACAAGAAAGCTACCTGGCCTGCTTTTCCAAAGGAGCTGTAAAGGAGTGATTATGGCATAACATTTACACCTTATAAGCTCAATTTTCTCCTTTTTTAAGAACTTTTCAAATAGAGTTTGAAAAAAGTACAGCTCATCTGTATGGCTAGGTAAATCTCTGAAGAAGACAAATTTGTTTTGGTCATTGTCCTGAGAATTGCACCATGAATAATATCTTCCTTAATGCAAGGGATAATGGAGTAAGGGCTACAATAGTCAGAAAAACTGAGCTTTTTATAGTTCATTAAAGTTGATCTCCAGCTACCACAGAGATCAGGAAATGTAGAGTGTTTACTGCAAGGTTCAATACCAGCCAAATTAACCATGTGGAAAAAGACAGAACACAATTCAGAATATAAAAATGTGAGCCCAATGCTGATGAACTATGAAAGCAGGTTGCCAATGACAAGTCCTGTAAAACAAGGTGACAAATCCCTCAAATGTTTCAGTTCACTCCTTCCTTCTTGGACCTCTGTGTGCAAAACACGCAAATATTTCATTTTGCAAATATACATATAACTGCTTTTGCTAATGATGTGCAGTTGGGTCTCTGGAGTTTGAATTTCTCTTTGTCTCCATGGAGACTGCTGTTAGCTAAGCAGAGCCACTAAGAGCTTCAAAGAAGAAATTTCGTTCATTCTGGTATGTGCCCAGTTGAGAATGAACTGGAAGCAGCTGAGCAGTAGTGATTTTGTATCTGGGGTGACGTTTTGCAACCACTGCTGTCAGAGGGTACAGGTAGTCCTCGACTTACAACCACAATGGAGCCCAAAATTTCTGTTGCTAAGCGAGACATTTATTAAGTGAATCGCTGCCGTTGTTTAGTTAGTAACATGGCTGTTAAATGAATCTGATTTCCTCATTGACTTTCCTTATCAGAAGGGGACTGATCACATGACCCTGGGATACTGCAACTGTCATAGAAATGAATGAGTTGTCAATTGTCTGAATTTCCATTATGCTGCAATGGTCATGTGAAAAGTGGTGAAAAGTCACTTTTTACAGCGCAATTGTAACTTTGAATGGTCACTAAACGGACTGTTGTAAGTTGAGGACTACCTGTAATTGAGCGAAAGGGCAGTGGTGGTGATAGCAGCCACATCACAGTAAGTAGATATGGTGGTTGCCATTGCAAACAATCCTGGATTTACTCTTCAATACAAAATGCATGTATCTGAACCTAGGGATGAACAATTCAGGCTTCTTGGCTTCTAAGAGTTTCCAAATTGGTATCAAAAATAAAAGGAATTATATATAATTCTTTAAACAGTAGGGCATTTACATAGACATGGATAAGAAGATGACATACTGTTGGCTGAATCCTATCAGGCTGAGCATCTGCCAATCCAGGAAGATGAGGCTAACAAAGTAAATACACAACAGTAAAAAGAAACCTACAAGGAGGTTCTACAGCTAAATGTCTATTTCAGTCAAAATACAGCAATTACAAAATATGTAAATCATAGATGGGTTAAAGAAAACCTTGAGGGAAAGCTCTGAAGTGAACTCGATAAAAAAATGCATATCTTTACAAATAAATAAAATTGTGGACATTAAAAAAATCTGAAAACTAGTTAAGGTTTTTATATACCGTGGGCCACTTGACTTCAGACAAAAAAATGCATCATTTAATAAATATTAAAATTCCCTTCAAATCAGAGTTGTGTTTCATTTCCCTATTTTTGGTTAAAATGATGAAGTCTTCAACTACGAATCCTCAGGAATTGCAACATTTTCTGTAATTTCAGATTTTATAACAGTAGAGAACATAAACATGAGAAACTGTGTAAGTTTTATTTCCTGTTAGCCTGGTCTTTGGTTATTTATACATATTTAGCTTCAATTAATCATGGCCATAATTACAGGGTAACTTTAATATTAATTTTTTTTATAAAAAACCCTCCTGCGGGGATTATATGGAATATTCTCCTTAACCAGAAGAGACAACCTGTCTGAATGTATTCAACGTAACTGCAGTATTTTCCATATTGTAAAGCTCAAGCCTTTATAAACAAATAATTTTAATGCAAGAATCCAGGATAATTAGTTACCTAAGTTGTGTCGCTTTGCCTTTGCGTGCTCGTGAATATGTTTCTTTGTAAAACAGCCAAAGAAGACACAGTACAGGCAAGAATGAAGTCTGTTCAGATGGGCACCGCACATATGACAGATGCACGACTTTGCCTAAAATATAAACAAGATGTTTATTAAAAGTAGCAAACACTGCATCATTTTTCCAATCTATAACCAGGCTTTAATTCGAACTTTGGGCTTAGATATTATTTCTATTTTTTTAATACTAAAACAAAACCAGACAGGATTGTGAATTCAATTCCATTCCAAAAATATTTAGTAGGAAGATCGGCTGTCCCTCGACTGACACATAGCCTTTTGTACCACTCGCTCTTTTGATTCTTTCTGCTGTGACACAGCTATTTTGTAGTCCTGCTTCCAGTGCCACAAAAAATCTCAGTATCACATCCTGGCTTTGACATATGTAATATGAAGAAAAATGGCTGCCACTCCTTTTTTCAGGAACTGCAAGCAACAGTAGAAAGTACTGTACCAAACTTTTTATTAAAATATAAGGAAAAGTAAAACTTCCTTTTAACTTGAGGCAGCCACAGGCATATATAATCACAATATAGATGGACGAAGGTAGGAATAACAGCATGAAGATCGTAAACAGTGTCTTAAATATCAATGCCCCCTAAAATTCCAGATGCAGATTCCCAGTAGATGGAAACAAGGCTCAGACGGCAAAATGTGAAAGAAAAATTGGCAGAACTATAATAAACTTGAGATACTTTAGCTGCAACTCTTCTTCTATGGAATAATTTACCTCCAAATTAGATTAGTTCCATTCTATTGCTTTTTTTCCTTCTTCCTTTCAATTATGTCCAACTCTCAGAAAGCGCAAGAGAAAGGGATCTGCCCAAGGTCAATTTGGCCCAATTGGATTCGTGCCTAAGACAGGACTAGAATTCCCACCCTCCCACTTCCTAAATTGATGCCTTAACCGCTACACCAAACTAGGAAGCCAATAAAAACTTGGCCTTTAAAGAAAAACATGAGAGGGGGATTTGGGCATTTATTATTCATCAGCTGCCAGAGTATTATTTGTAATTGTACTTGCTATTGTAAGTTGTGTTTCTTTTTTGCGATATTGTTTTGTTGTTTTAATCTTCTTACCGAAAGAAAGGAATGTAAGCCACTCAGAGTCCCTCTGGACTGGAGCAGCACATAAGCCACAGTAAATTAAAAAGCTTATTGAAAATATCAGGACTTTACCATCCTAATATTGTTATTAAGTCACAATTTTATATAAAAAGATAAATAATTAGATAAATGTTCGTGATAAGCTCTTATAAAATGCTACCTAGGAGTTTAAAAACATAGAACAGTTTCCATTTCTGAAATTTAGCAGTGCCTCTCATAAAACTATGGTTTTATAGGAAATGTTTCTAGCCTGCAGTGCAACACTAAATTGAGAACATTCCTCTTAGTAAATACCAACACTGTTTAGTGGTTGAACCCACTCAGATGAACGAATAGACTTATGAATGCTGCTTTGGAGGCGTCTATGTACAGTACCATCATTAGTTGTCTTACTATAATAAGAAATCAGTCAGTTTCAAATATCACTATCAACAACTTGGTGTCCTCAAGGTAAGTTAGAACCACAGGTTCCAGAATTTCTAGGCACTGATCATCTGCCCAAAATTCTGAGAATTATATTTTCAATTTATCAGGATACCTATTTGGAGAAAAGGGTGCTACATCATTCTACTGCAGTAAGCTACAGTAGAAATACAACATCACATATTATAAATGCAACAATGATACAAAAAAAAAAAAGCCAGAGTTCACAATTCCTAGCATTTATAAAATATCTATCAACCAAAATATGGCCACAGAATGCGGGGAGGAAAGTGAGGACAATTTTGTTTTATATACTCATTTTCATTATTACATACGTAGCAGATTTGCCTCAAAGAATCAAACAATACAGGTAAAGCCTTGACTTACAGCAGTTCGTTTAGTGACCATTCAAAGTTACCATGGCACTGAAAAAAGTGACTTATGGTCATTGTTCACACTTACGATTGTTGCAGCATTCCCATGGTACCATGATCAGAATTCAGACACTTGGCAACTGACTCATATTTATGACAGTTGCAGTGTCCCAGGGTCACATGATCCCCTTTTGCGACCTTCTGACAAGCAGAGTTGATGGGGAAACCAGATTAGCTTAACAACTGCGGTGTTTCACTTAACAACTGTGGCAAGAAAGGCTGTGAAATGGGGAACAAATTCACTTCACAACTGTCTCACTTAGCAACAATAACATTGGGCTCAATTGCGGTCGTAAGTCGAGGACTACCTCTATAATTGGAGGATACACTTCCCAATTTTTTTCTCAATGGTGGGGAAAAAAAAAAAAAAAGACCCATTAGCCACACCCAATTGCAGGAGGAGCCCCAGCTAAGATACACGTTAGGCTGAGTGTGATGCAATAACATGGCTGCAGATTTAAGTCAGGCTGAAAAAGCTGCCTGCCTGTGTCTTTGAAAGGATAGGTTCTGCATAATAGGAGACAGAAAAAGAGTTCGGGCTGCAGGTCCTGCTGCTTTCAGAACCACGTTTAAAATACACATATTGTAGGCTGACTTTATCCTGCAATGCATCACTGCGGTAGCCAGTGGTATGTTCTAAAACAGATTATAAAAATTGATGACTTCATCATTTCTCTGTGTCAGCAAGTCATGACAGTGTTTTAAAATATTCTATTAACCCCAACCCTGTCACTATTAAGGAATGTACCAATAGAATCTTCATGTACACATGGCTTGAATAGTAACACAGCAGACAAAGTAAGCAGCCTTACTTACCTAACCACTGAGTGGGATGTTCACTTAATGCTGCTCATACTGCTAAAATGTTATTTACAAGATAAGATCACACTGCAGGAAAATAGTACTTTTCCTGGGATTTGGGGAGCTGTAGAACAGAAAGCTATGCTTTTAGGAGCCTGCCTATTGCTTCAAGTTGCATCCTATCACTTAAATGACACGAAGATCAAACCTTTAGAAATTTACTGCATGTTTTTCAAGCAAGCAAACTCTTCAACTCTGATTTATTTAAGCACTGCGAACTCTCTGCAGGAAATGTAAATTTAATTAGCCCACATCAAAGTCAGTGCAGTGCTACTAGTGAAAATGATAACTGGAATGCAGATCTGATATGAAATGATTTATTTGGGCAGCCCAAAAGAGCAAAAAAAGAAAAAACAAGGTTAATTCGTATTGGAAATTTTTAAAAAGAAAAGGAAGCATGCATTTACATTGGATTAAGGCTTATTGAAGGCTTTCTACTGCATCATGCTGCCCTCAATTAATTGAATTATCCCATTCTGACAACCTACATAACTAGGAAAGCATAGCTTTAAAAACACAATGAGGAAACAGCAATAAATCCAAAATCTCGGTTCTTAAAACTCCAGGAGGTAAGCTTCCACTTGTGTTTTTATTATAGACTTGGGCAACATGTAACCCTACAAAGTATTAGGTTAGTGCAGTAAGGAACTGCTTTTCAATAATATAGCAGCACAGTATGATATATGGTATGGGTAAGTGATGTTGATTTATCAGGTTGTTTCCTCTGGATAAGAGATATATAATGATGCTATGGGAAGTAAGACCCAAACATTGCAATTGTCAAAAGAAGATTAAATATGTTGTACTGTACTTAGCATTCTAGTTGCATCATCCAAATTCTGTCTTCTTTTTAACATTACTAAATATTATAATTCGTGTGAAAGAAGGAATTAAAAACTCATTCATTACCAGTTTGAACTTTTACTACAATGGACACACACACACCCATTCCACCCACCCCCCAAAAACACAACTGGACTTAGCTGTATCTGTACATAGGGTGTATTGCTACAAGTCTGTCAGCTCTACAACATGTTGATATAACTACAAATGATGTAACAAACTGTAATGAAACATGAAGTAATAATTCTAAAGCTTATTCTTAAGGATTTATATTCAGCCTCCTCAAATTCTCTAGAGCTGTGACTTCGACAACTACCATATGTCCTCTGACAAAACTTTAAAAATTTCTAATGTAAATGGGCATTTAGGAAACCAGCTACAATACTTAGCAACACACAGGAAAAAAGAAAAAAACACAAGATAGTAGTATTTTAGGCACATCCACTCAGACTGTTATGCATCTAAGGATGGCCAATTTCTATATTTTCAGAATGAAGTCAGTAACATGCAACAGTAGTTCTGGAGCATATAAATTTCAGTCCTGTCAGATCCCAATGCATAAAGCCTACAAAAGAAAGATAGCATTAAAGTGTGAGAATAGGATATACAAGTAACTCTTTGAAAATTATTTCTTTCATCTTAAGCTAATTACAGAAAAATGTTGTGTCGTAGGAAGTAGAACAGGGAAATGGGGGGATCAAATAGGACCATTCTGACAGCATTAATCAGTCCCAATACCTTGATTTTGTTACCTTGTTCGTGTTTTTGATTCAAAGTGGTTTGCTGGGTTCAGGAAAAGTTTTAAAACAGGAATGGACTTCCTGTTGGGTGGCTAAGCATTATTTTTAATATTTTGGGGAGGTTGAGTGTCCCATGGGTTGAGCCACATTATATTTGTGAGCAGGGTTCAAATTTGGGAAGTTTGAGATTTAACTAGGACAAGCTTATTCTAGAAGTTATAGAACAATTAAAGCACATAAATCTCCCAATTCAAGATAACAATAAAGTCTATTGTCAGTTTTCAGGTAAGAATGAACATTATCTATGCTGATAGAATAATTTTAAATGTTTATAGAGTTGGTAAATGCATGTTTTAAATTAAGGAACATCCAGCTTTACTTCTTAGCTGCTGTTATGTGATATTGTATAATACTTTCTCTGATTGGAAACAATTAAAACCAATTTAAGAGCTAACCAGGAAGTTCTTTAAGTAATTGTTTATCAACTAATGCTATAGGCTCATTCGTTGGATGAAAAAGCAGAAAAGGACTGGTTTTTGCTCAATTACATTGTGGGAATAGTAACAATCTTTCATCTTGAATTTTGTATGGACTAGAAACTTTTAAGGAAAAATGAAAACTAGGGATTATGACATCTGGCCCATAGCAACTTCCATAACATTACTACAACTAAACAATCAATTATTTTTAATTGGAATAATAATACAGGAAAAAATATTAATTAACAAGATACAAATATATCAGTCTTCCTGGTATGCAAAAGTCCCACAAAGACGTATTCTTAATTGCAAAATTGAACATGTAGGCCAGTGAAGAAAATCATCATTTATATACAGATATTTAAAAGCACATTACAAGTAAACAAGAAATGGAACAGATGATCAATACTCAAATAGGAATCTTGTACATTAAAGCAATCTGCTCAACAAAATATTTCAAGTAAGTTATAAGTATGAATGCTCTCTCCTATTTTACAAGACAACACTGTGGAAGACATCAATACTCAGATCTCAAAAAAAAAAAAAACACCCACACCCCAATATAAATAAATATGGCATATGCTATGGGTGTATCTAATGTCCTAGGCAGTGATAGATAATAGTACACCATTTAATGCAAATCATATTCTTCACATACTAGGTGGGAAATTTTTTCCCTTCTCTCACAATAGTTTAATATCTCACCAAATACTAATAGTCTGTCAAATAGGAGGTTGCCTTTATCCTCACACTACATCTACTATATCTGATAGACTATACAGTATATATCAACTCTAATAGAAACATTCCGAACCCAGAGAACATAAAGACAAACACCCCCAAATAACTATCTTACAGAAGTCACTGAAAGACCTTCCTCGCAATTCAAAAAAAGAAACACAAATTCTGAAAGATATGGCAAATAGGTTAATTTTTACTCCAGCTTGTACAGTTACTAGTTTATTCCATTTGTATTACTTTTCTAATCTACACAAGTATTAATACTTACCAACGTCTTGGGCCGCACTTCCGTTCCAGTAAATTCATAACCTAATGGCTGCTATCATTTTACTAAAGATACAGCTTTCTCTTATTTATTTTCTCTTACAAGAGTGGGGTAACTCCCATCGTTGCCTCGAGTTCTTAAAATGTTTTATAATTGAACTATGTGGGCAGATTCAGAGTTATGCCCCAAACCTATTACCTATAACAAAGCACACAGTTGAGTTACAAAAGGAATATATGCATTTTCTCAACTGCCACACAAAGAAAACCAAGAAGACAAATTGGGCTCTGTTCCTTCTTTTCAATGAGTAGGAATTAAAAATGACAAGAGTGAAAATGTTCCTTATGTCCTTTAATCTGATTATACATAATAGTGAAAATTGTTTATCAGTAAATGAAAAGAAATAGCTGCAAACTAAGCAGAGGGCTAGAAATTTATATGAGAAAAAACAAATATGTGCATATATAAAGAACAGAGCTGCACCACCACAAAAAAAGGAATTATCTTGGGCAAGAACAGGCAAAGATAACAAAGTTAAAAGTGAGCTATTGCAAAAAAAAAAAAAAAACCTCCTAATTCTAATGTCTAGAATACATATGAATGAAGCCACTCATTTGCCTGAACTATGGCTGCTACCCTTTTTAAACAATTCTGAGGCAAAATTATATAAATAAAAGAATAAACATTGTCACTTAAGATCCTAGGTTGTCAGTAAAGAACAGACATAATCCTCCGGTCACAATTCCGCTCTTTAAACTTAAACTTTTACTTTTAAGTACATGTTCATAATTCATCCAGTAATTCTATGGTATTTTCATACCTGATGATGAACACTATGGTGTTTAGGTTAACATAGCCAGTTACTTCCAATACATCAACAGAATTTAATAACAAAATCAGTTTTCTCATGTACATGATGAAAACAATAAATGTGAAGCAGCAGTTAATAAATTTTGCACGGTTCACAATGTGAGGAGCAATCAACAACTGGCGAAGTACAGATACGATATTAACTGAATTCTGGACTGATTATTATGTAAAAAATAAAAGAACAATATAGCAGCACTTTGAATTTTTTTCTACCTATCCAAAAAAATATGCCAAAAATTCAGGAAATATTATAGAGAGATACATATTTTAGTCAGGCAAAAAGGATTTATGAGGACAAGTACAACCCAACCTATGCTGAAGTACAAAGAAATCATATCAATTTTGTCTCTCTTTGGGTTCCAAATCTAGGGTGTCAGGTCTAGATCTGGACATCCCTACACGGCAATTAAGCTAGAGCTAAAATAAAATGAATATTTTACATGAAAAGGGTGCTGGAATACAAAAAGATGTTATAATTGCTTGCTTGTTTAGAATTTGCCTGAGATTACCAACTATTTCCACTAGTTAAAAAGGTCAGTGTATATAATTTTTTAAAGAAAACAACAATGTGACAAACTTATAATAATAGTATACAATTAATTCTGTTAAGGGGGAAACCACATAAAATTTGTGCATTTTAAATAGTTGCTTACTGTATTTGGATTGTGTTTTTTAACTATGGCTTCAGTTGTAATAGAAGTAACCTACATGAATATACAACTATTCCCAATTCATACTACAAACAGACTTCCAAACCTATCAAAATAATTATTATTCTCAGATGGAATATTATTGTCAATAAGCTAAAACGTTACACTAAGAATATGCAGTACACAACTGTTCTAACTGAAACATCTGAGAAAAAAAACCTTTTGAAAAACAGGCCAAGCATTATTATCTTCTTGGATCAAGCACTGATTTTCTTAAGTACCAATCAGAGGCCTTTTTAGAGACAAACCATAGAGATAACCATGCAATGCATTTGTTCCAGACGTCAATCTCTTACATTTCTTAAATCTGTGAAATCAAGAAATCTTTATCATAGTGCATCAGCTGCCAATTTAAATTTGTAAATGTAAATATTACCAAGACAGGACAAATTATGAAACAAATATTCTGAATGTTCTAGTCAGAGGTATATATGTGTTCTCAAAATAGATTCTCTGACTCGTCAAAAAAAGACTGCTATTATCCATTCTAAGCACACTGCAGTTCTTGTCATGTAGTGACTTGCACTAACATTGCTTGAACAAAAAAAAAAAAAAACTTAAGTGAAAGGCAACCTTCATTTTCCATAATATAAAAAAGCAATGGATTAACAACTAAGACAGGCATACTGCATGGGGAAGAGGGAAGAACAATAGAAATAAAAAAGCAACACAATACAGTTAGCAGCCTTTCAAAAAAGGTAAGGCAATAAGCAATGTAGACAACCAAGTCAGAAATAAAAATACACCCCTTCTGCCCCCTACAGTTTAGTTGGATATCAGGATGTTTAAAACACAGGAGCCAGAAATAAAAATGGGAGGTTAATCCTGAACATCAAATGACACCATTTTTCATTTATTCATTAGATAAGCCATAGTAATTTGCTTTCCTTTGCCAACACTGGTTTTAGAGTTTTCGCTACTGCATTTTATAAAATCAATACTCCATATACCAGCTGTTCTATCGAATTTCTACATTATTTCCTCTCTCTGGAATTGTCAGTGCCTGAGTAGAGTGCTATCTTCAGCTTTTTTCCCTCCTCTTTACATTTGTGTACCAATTCAGATAAAAGCAATGGAGATTTTTCTGACAAAGCAAGGCCAGAAAATTCATATCAACATCTTTCTACAAAGCAATATTTGATAGCAAGCCATCACAGAAGAAAATGCTTGTATATTTTACTTTTTCATCCCCAGTGCCAGAATTGTGAATGTCAAACTACCCAATTATTTAAAATGCTATGGGGGAAAACTAGTTGTTTTAACGGTTTACACATAAAGACACTTTACTGAAAGGCTTTGACACATCAGATTGGAAGAAAGAGTTTGCATGTACTGAAACCTCTAGTTAAAAAGTACCACATAAAGAAAACTGGACAAAGGCCTTTCCCTTATAATATGCATTTGCTATCTGCAAGAAAAGGTGGGTATTTTCTAAAGAGGAATGGAGGCAATTCAAAGTTTTTAAAAATGGAACCCTGTTCTATGGACCATTCTCTCCTATTCTTCTGCATATGCATATGATTTATCTGCCAATTACTAATGGAAACTACTGTAACCTAAGCAGGGAGCAACTTTCAAGGCCTCAAAGTTACATCTGGAGATAGACCTGCCCTGCAAATATTTGCCCCGTGGGCAGCCACAACCACCTACAAACCATTTTCCTGATGTTACAAATGACATCCAAGTGCAACCAACCATCCTTCTAACATTCATCCTGCCCTGCTTTTCTTTAACTTGGCACACGGGAGCCTTTCACTGCTGCAGCCCTGCCACTTCAACTCTGACCTTGGCTTGGCTCCTTAAAACAAAAAAAGGCCTTCACACCAAAAACCAGAACTCTGCATCGGTTTTCACCCCCAGCAGCAGCTGTCTTTTGTATGCTGGATTTATGGAGCTTGCTCCTTTAGTTGTTTTCATGTGTTATAGGGGAGGCCGACTCTGCAACCCACCCATTGAAGGAAAAAGGAGGGGAGGGGAGGGGGGAATCCCTGCGTTAGGATTAGACCCTCTGTTGCTACATGGTCCTTCCTTCCTGGTGCACCTTTTGAGGGCAATCTGTGCATTGAAACAGATCTCCTTTCTGCATTTCCCTTCTGACTTCCTCCACCACCCACGGATCATGTTTCCCCCCCACCCCCCATTCACCCACCCACGCTGACCGTGGAAGCCCGGCCCTTTCAGAAACATCCCTGCCCGCCTAACGGCAGGGCGAGAGCAGTTTCCACCTATTGTGTGGTGGGCAACCCCGGCCGGCTTCCTCCGGCGGCTGGGGGGGGGGGGGGGGGAGCAGCTCCAGCCGCGGCCGCTCCCCATAGAATGGACCAAGGAGCGGAGAGAGACCCCCCCTCACTCCGACCGCGCCCCTTCCTCCGCCTGCGCGCTCTTCGCCCGCCCCGCACCCACCCACCCACGGGACATCGGAAGGCAGGGGGGAGAGCATTGCCGAACGCCCCTTCCCCTTGCAAGAGGGGAGAGGAAAGGCCGGCTCTCCTTGGCCGAGCGGAACACCCCCCCCCCCGGCCAACTTGGGCAGGCCGGGCGCGCTCTTTGGCCCCAGCTCTGCTCTCCCATTTTCCCTCCTCCTCCTCCAGGCGGGCTCTGCAGCCGCCCGATTCCGGGAAAGTCCGCCCGCGGCGGCAGCAGCAGCAGGAGGAAGAGGAAGGCTGTCCCCTTTTTCTCCTCCCTCCCTGTCCCAAACATGAGGACTAGGATGTTTAAAACACAGGAGCTGCTGCAAGGATGTGGGAGGAGGGGGGCGCCCCGCCCCTCGGGACCGGTCCCTTTGGGGAGGGGGCGAGGCGGAAGAAGAGGCCGATGGTCCCCTTTTCTTCTTCTTCTTCTTCCTCCTCCTCCTCCCTTGAAGCACCAGGACCAGAAACGCATCTGCTGATGCCGCGGGGAAGGGGGCTTCCCCTGGGACCTCCGCTCCTTCGGGGAGGGGGAGATAGCAGAAGGAAAAAGAGGGTGCTCTCTCTTGCTCATCCATGAGGACTAGAAACACGCCTCTGCTGCTGCTGCTGCTGTAGGAAAAGGGGAGGGGGGGGGGTCGGCCCCTTAGGAGAGGGGAGGGCGGAGGAAGATGCCCCATGAGGACCAGAAACGCGCCTGCTGCGGGCAAGAGGAAGAGAAAAGCCTCCCTTGAAGAGGAGGCAAGGAGGAAGAAGAGGAGGCACCCCTCCCTCCTCTTCTCCCCCCCCCCTTCTCCAAAACCATGAGGACTAGAAGCTTGGATTTGCTGTCCCTGCGGGAAGGAGGAGAGGCAGGCCCTTTAGGGGAGGGGTCCAGGAAGAGGACTAGAAACGCTGGGGGGGGGGGGAGAAAGAAGAGGAGAGGTCGCCCAGGGACCAACGCCCCCTCCCCTCTTTCTTTCTCCCCGCCCCAAAACCATGAGGACTAGAAGTTTGGGTTTGCTGTCTCTGCGGGGAAGAGGAGGGGCAAGCCCTTTAGGGGAGGAGGCCAGGAGGAGGAAGATGCACCTTGAGGACTAGAAACACTGGGGGGGGGGGGGGAGAAGAGGAGAGCTTTCCCCGCGGGACCTCCTCCTCCTCTCCTCCCCGCCCCAAAACCATGAGGACTAGAAACGCGCCCGTCTCGCCGCTGCGAGGCCGCCCCGCCCCCCCCCTTCTTGGGGTGGGGGGGAAGAGACGGGGGGGATCTCCCCCCACTGCAGGCCGGGCGGGGTAAAGGGGAGGTTGCCTCTTCTCTCACCTTGCGCTTCCTGCTCTCGGCCGAGCCGCTCCAGACGAAACACTGGTAGATCACCCGCAGGTTCTGCTTCCAGTTCTCCACCTTGAAGCCGGTCACATGGCAGCACCCGGCGGCCGGCGGACTCATCTCCGAGCCCCCCACATCAATCCCCCGCCCGCCCCGCCGATGCGGCTACGGCTACGGCTGCTTAAGGCGGGGGAAGGGTCTCGCGGGGGAGGGAGGGGGGGGAAAGAAGCTGAGGAGGCGGCTGAGGCGGGGAGGGGGTCTCTCCTCCTCCTCCTCCTCCCCCGGGAGGGGGGCCACTGCGGGCCGATCCCCCCCCCCTCCTTTCCTTCCTCCTCCTCTTCCTCCTCCCGGGCGCGCTCCCTCAGGGCGGCGCGGCCGACTGCAGTGCCGGGGAGCGGCCGCCCGCCCGCCCGCTCCCTTCCTCCCTCGCCGCCGCCGCCGCTTCGCCTCAACCCCGCCCCCGGCTGCTGCTGCTGCTGCTGCTGCTCCTGCCGCCGCCGCCGCTCCTCCTGCCGCTGCCGCCGCCGCTCCGAACAAAGCGCCGACGACGGCGGCAGCGGCGCCGCACAAAGCTGAGGGGAGAAATCGGCGGGCGAAGATTCTCCTCAGAGGAAAAGGAGGAGGAGAGAGAGAATCTCCTGAGGAGAATCGCCGCTGCCGCCGCCGGGTCGCGCGCTGCTACCTCATGGAGGCCTCGGGGGAGGCGGCGGTGGCGGCGAGGGAGAAGGGGAAGCCCTGGCAGCCGCGCCGGGCGAGGAGGGGTGTGTGCCGGGGCTGTTGCCGCCGCCTCTTCTTCTTCGCCGCCGCTTCCCTCCCTCCCCCACCCCGGCTCGCCTGTCTCTTTAAATCGAGCCTCCTCGTCGCCGCGCGTGCTGCCCTTCTTTTTCCCCCCCCCGCGCCGCCCTGAAATGAGCCCGTCCTCGGTTAGAGAGCGCGCGCGGCAGGCTCCTCTCAAGCGCCGCCGCCGCCGGGCCCGAGCGGGACAAACCAATTGGGAAAGGATCGGGGGGGTGGGGGAGAGAGAGAGAAGTAAGGTAAGGAGGAGGAACGGAGGGAGGGAGGGTGGGAGGAAGGAGTGGAAAGGAAAAAAAAAGAGAGGAGGGGAGGAAGCGGGGGAAAGGAGGTCGGCCCTGCCTGACTAAAGCCCAGGAGGGCCGCGGATTGGAGGCGCGAGGTGTACGTCCCGTCTCCGGGCCGCTTCTCATTGGCGAGCGCCGCCTTCCCTTACAGCGGGATGGCGAGGAGAGGCCCTCCCCTCCGCCGCCTTTGATTGACAAAGGAAGTTCTGGCGACGGAGAAAATGGGGGGGAAGAGGGAGAGAGAAGAGGGACCGCCGATTGGCGAGGCCTCCCGCCGCTCTTTCGGTCCGCGGCGGAGGATTGGCTGGGAAGAGGGTCACGGGGGGTTAAGCGCCGCCCCCCGAGGAGCCCAGACCAGACGGGAGGGGGCGAGCCAGCCAGTCAGCCGGCGGGTAGGGCTGCTGTCACATCCGCTGGAGGCTTTGCAGGCGCTCCGTTCCCCCAGCGATTCCCTGCAAGGAGGGCGGAGCTGCCTCGATGCTGCTCCATTGACTCTGCTCCGGCTGAGCCTGGCCCAGCCCGAATCCTTCACCTTGCAAAACCCGATCCCCTTGCATCACCGCACACACACGTGCAACTCCCGGGTTGCCTTCACACGACTCTCGGGTCAGATCGAATCGGATACGTAGCCAATGCGCCGAGCCGGTCTTGAGAATGCAGCCAGGGAAAAAAGGAGATCCGTGTCGGGCAAATAGACTAAAACTCAGTTTCAACCGTGGCTCAAATGTAATGTGAGAAAGCAGTTTTCCTTGCTTTTTTCCCCCAAGGGCAGTCTTCGTGGTCTTGGTTGGAACTAAAGCACAGCTATTCAACTTGGAGGGTGCTGGTCCATTTTTCAGAGTTCGAAGAAGAGCAACTAAGTCTTAAGATGATCAAAAGCCCGGAGACTAAAACATGTGAAGAACGGCTGCAGGATTTGGGTTCGGCCAGTCTAGAGAAAAGAAGAATTAGGGGTGACATTAAGCACACCAACATGCCTACCGTCCCTTAATTTGTATCCATTTCATTTATTAATAATCATGTTTGTACTTCTGCCTGTTATCTAATACATGCTTGACAAAATAAATAAACATGATAGTATTGCAGTATCTGAGGGGCTGCCACAAAGAGGAAGGGGTCAACTTATTCTCCAAAGCACCAAAGAAGGCAAGAAAAGAAACTAATCAAAGAGAGAAGCAACATGGAATTAAGGAGAAACTTCCTAACAGTGAGGACAATTAACCAATGGAACAGCTTGCCACCAGAAGTGGTGGGTGCTCCAACACTGGAGGTTTTTAAGAGTCTCTAGACAGTCACTTATCTGAAATGGGAAAAGTTCTCTTGCTTGAGCAGGGGGCTGGACTAGAAGACCTCCAAGGTCTCTTTCATCTCCATTCTATTATGGGTCTCCGGAAGATTAATGCGGGTTCCCCCCCCCCCCCCCCAAAAAAAAAATATTGGGATTTCAAGATGTCTTTGGCTTCAGCTCCCCTAGACTTTAATTTTAAAAGTGTGGGTCCAAAGATCAGAAGATCAAATATACACTCACTAGAAATCAGTCCCATCCTCATTTAGCAACATGGCAAGAAAAGTCATAAAATGGGGGGGGGGGACTCAACTGGATATTACTAAAATGTTTAAATATAAGGACCTATTGGACACACAAGGAAATCTGAAATTGTGACAAGACCTTCAAGATCAGGGATTAAAAATTGATCGGTGGGCATATCATCAAATTCAAAGTAGATACAGACAGGGCAAGAAAGAATTTGGAATTAATAATAAACTCCAGCAATTAGATAAAATTTTATTAGGATCAGGGAAAAAAATATGACAAAATTTTATTTATTAGAGGTAGAATTAGAGGAAGAAATTGTTAAAGGGAACATGATAGCCTGGAGCATATACATATACATATACATAGGATGTAGTATCACCTTAACAGAAAGGGAAAAGGTCTGGGGTAGAAATAATAAAATCAGTAGTGTACAAAAACTCACTGAATCTATTTCTCACTTAGCCATGTACATTTTGGGCTCAATATGGTCGTAAGTGGAGGACTACCCCTACTGCCCTCGAAAGGCCACCCTTGTGAAGAATTTGGGGAATAATAATTGTAATAATTATTAATAGTAATAACCCTCGGTGGGGCAAGCAGCCGCAAGAGGACAGCTCTTAAGTTATTCAGGGGAAGAATGTGGCTAAACAACCAGCTGAAAACCAAGGCCTCCCCTCTTGTGCCCAGCTATCACGTTACACACCTGGGCAGAGTCTATTCCCCTTCCCGCCTCCACGGGGAGGCTAACCCAACCCACTTCCAGGTAATATGACAAGCCTTAATTCCCAGCATTCGAATCATTAGCTTCCAGGATTTTCTGGGTCTCCCCAAGCAAAGCCATTAAGGGACTGGTAATGTGTATTTAGATGCCAGCTGCCTGCCAGCGAACACAGGGTTGGGTGGCCTTGGGGATGCGTCGGAATTCACACGCCTCCGGGCTCCTGTCTCAATTGGATTAAGTTTCTGCAATACAGGTAATCCTCGGCTTATGGCAGTTTCATTACCTGACGGTTCAAAGTTACGACGGCACTGAAAAAAGTGGCTTTAATGACCGGGTTGTTGTTTTTTTCCCCACCATTACAACTTTTGCATCATGGGATCAACATTCAGAGGCTTGCCAACTGGTTCATATTTATGACCGTCATTGTTGTGTCCCCAGATCACGTGATCTGCTTTTGTGACTTGACAAAGTCAATGGGGAAGCCACTTAACCAAATGACTCACCTTTTAGATTGGGGGGTTTCTAGTGGCGATTAGAGGCTTGGGGTTAATTTTAATAGTTTATAGTGGGTTTTTAACCTGTTTACAGCCAGGTTATTTAATTTAGTTTTAATTTTTGTATATTTCTATGTTATTAAATTGGATGGTTGTACACCGCTCCGAGTCCTTCGGGAGAGGAGCGGTATATAAATAAATATTTATCTTTATCTTTTATCAAGTGCAGTAATTCCCTGAACAACTGCGGCAAGGAAGGTCGCCAAATAGGGCAAAACTCACTGAACGAATGTCTCACTTAACGACAGGTTTTGAGTTCAATTGAGGTTGTAATTCAAGGACCTTGTATCCAACACTGTGGTTTCCTAGAGACAGGATCTGGGACCAATTTATTCCCCTGTTATGTACAGGTAGTCCTTGACTTGTGACCGTCTGTTCAGTGACTGTTTGAAGTTACAACGGCAGTGAAAAAAACTGATTCGGGACTGGGTTTCCCACTTAATGACCGTGTGCAGCATCCCCACGGTCATGTGATCCAAATACAGATGCTTGGCAACTGGCATGTATTTATCACAGTTGCACTGTTGACAAGCAAAGTCAATGGGGAATTTTGGTTTTTAAGAAGAGACTGAACAGCCATTTGTCTGTAATGGTTCTCCTGCTTGAGCAGGGGGCTGGACTAGAAGACCTCCAAGGTCCCTTCCAGCTCAATTCTGATGGATAACCTCAGGATCCCCTTAACAACTGCAATGATTCCCTTAACAACTGTGGCAAGAATGATCATGAAATGCGACAAAGTTATTTAATAACCGCCTCGCTTGGCAATGGAAACTCTGGGCTCCGTTGTGGTCATAAGTCAAGAACTATCTGTATATTTTTTTTCATGTGCAAACCTTTCTTTTTTTAGCCATTCTCCCATAAACGGTGAAATCAATTTTCAATTTAATAAACAGAAGCATCTTTTTTTGGGAGCTGTTTCCCACCACAGGCAGCAAGCCTTGTTTGCAACTATAGTTCCGTGTTTATCTCCACTTGGCTTGGGACACTAAATTAAACCCTTGCCTAATCCTGGTTTATTGAATAAGCCCCAAATGTCCGGGTTTGTAGCGTATTACTAAGTGGCAATTATACTTTTTTTTTAAGGCATCCACAATCAGAATCAGTGAGATTGGCGGGGGGGGGGGGGGGGGGGGGGGGGGGGGGGGGGTGAGGGGGGGGGAAGTACAAATTTAATAAATAAAACAAACTATGTAGGGTTGAATTTGTTCAATAGCAAAAAAACAAAGCCATCGTGAAATTTGATTATATGCCCAAATATGCAGGTAATACCTTGATGAGGTATTATCCTCATTTGGGGCGGGTGGGGTGATTTCCTCCTTTCCTTTCCTTTCCTTTTCTTCGGGCTGGACAGAAAATAATATTCTTTTTGGCAGCCTCCGGATCACGGAATAGCAGATGGCAGGACTCTTTCAACACAGGGTGGAAAATCGATGTTGAGCAAAGAGGAAGACGATTGCAAAGCAGGAAGACGTACTGACCTTGACAAAGGGGGGGGGCAGCAGGGGGCCTTTGTGAATTTAAAACCGGGCGGCCCTTTAAATTCTCCCAACGGCCTTGGGCTAAAACAAGCCCACTGCTTTCCAAGACCTGACACCATCAACAAGAAAGTATGGTGAGAGAATGGTGGGTTGTCATTTTTTAAAAATCCTTGCAGGTTTTCCTTGTGTGTCTGTGTCTCTGTGTCTCTGTGTGTGTGTGTTTGCAAGCCTGGGAAACATGGAGAAAATTTCACTGCAGCAACCCAGCGAGACCGCTAAGCTTTGGAAACCGGAGCCTTAAAAAGCGATGGTGATGATGGGTGTGAACAAATATGGGTGAGCTGCTAAACTCAGCCGGGTAGCCAATGACGCCCCCTTTTTTTTCCCCTCTCCAGCATCAATTTTTTTCCTCCCCTCCCCTTCACAAACTGATTGTCAGAGAGAAAGAGAGAGAGAGAGAAGCAAATGAGGAAAGGACCCCTGGAAAGCTGTGTGTGTGTTTCACGGTGGTTCAATTTATTATTATTTTTTTAAGGCGCATTGGGAGGGAAGAAACAGCTGCACAAAGCTATGGATCAACAGCAACATCTACTGGCAAATGTAGGGACTGAGCCTTGGTTAATAGGCTCTGCAAAAAGGCAACTGCAATAAATACAAAACGAACAAATGAAACAAGAGGTATGTTTTTTTTCCTGGCCCTTAGGGGGAAAAAAACACAAAGGGCTTTGACAGCATGAACCATTCCTAGGTTTGGTGGGCTTTGCAAACCAGCCCTTGAGGGATTCAGGGATGCAGTTAATGGGCAGAGAAGAGAAACTTTTACCGATTTGATTAGTTAACTTCTTCTGTTGCATGGAATGATATGAAAATAGAGATTTGATCAGGAGCAGAGGTGGGTATTCAGCAGGTTCTGAGCAGTTCTGCAGAACCGGTAGAGGAAATTTTGAGTAGTTCGGAGAACAGGCAAATACTACCTCTGACTGGAGATTTTACAGTCTCCTTCCCCTGCCATGCCCACCAAGCCACTGCCCACAGAACTGGTAGTAAAAAAAATTGAATCCCACTACTGATCAGTAGGAACCTGTGCTGCCCAAGGTTCTGGATAAGAGTTGAGATGGTTCTAGATCCAGATCCTAGTCCACTTGTCAACTAGGGAAGTCTTCATAGCATGATTTTGGATCAACCTGTCTTGAAAAATTATTGGGATCTATTGGAGTGGGGTGGCTAATACGTATATTCAAATATGTAAACAGGAGGAGGCATGCTATATGCACTGCTTTAAATTGAATTATTTATTGTCATTGTATGTATATACACAGTATACATACAACGAAATTCACATAATATCCAGAGAACCAGACGCAACACGCACATACACATGACAATCCCCAAACACACTCCCACCCACCAAAATTCCCCGCCCCCTAAAAACACACAAGCATCCACACAACAGACCAAATAATCCTGTCCAACAGCTCACTGATGATGTTCCTTAAGTTCATTGTTAAGTGCAATTACAGCTCTGGGATAAAAACTGTTTGACCAGGGGTGTTTAAAAATAATCGCAGTCACAACAGCTTGGCTGGCTGGGCAACTCTGGGAGTTGAAATCCAGAAATCATAAAGTTGCCAAGGTTGAGAAAAACATTTAAACAGTAAACACATTGTCTTATGCCTGTGAAGATTAATGTATTAATTGCCTCTTGTTCCATGTTAACTTTGTCTAATGGCCCGTGGCTTTATCATATACTTGAAACTATCTCTGCGCTAAGTCAAAATCCAGTCATCTGTTTTGCGAAATAGTGCTTAATGCAACCCACAATCCTTCCAGGAGAAAATTCACTTCTCCTGCTTCATTTAGCAGAGAAGAAATTTGCGACTAAACCGAGACCTGCTCAGCTTCTGTCAGCCCAGCTAAATGAGGGGTGAATAATGAGAAATATAATCTAACAATATTTGAAGGAGCATAGGTTCTTCAATGCAGAGAATCATTTTGTGATTCTCTATTTGACCAGATTTTTCTTCCCTCTTTCTAATGTAAGCTTAATAATATTTTGGTCAGAGAGAGGTTGAGATTCCAACAAGCTTGAATACTGTTTTTCACCCACAGTTGTGGAGATAAATGATACCTAAAACAAGGTGTAAACATTAAAGTGTCCTGCAAGTTGAGCTAGTAACTTCATGCTCTCCTTCATTCATTTGTTCATAGCTTTTTAGCATGATTTTTATTTCTAAAAATAAAGATTGATCTTATTCCAAGATTTTGTAAATAAATAAAAATGGTTTCGCCAATTATCTAAGAATTTTACTTCCGCTTTGACCTCTCTTTTCTGAATTAGAAGGTAAACAGCTACCTAAACTTTGAATTAAGTAACCCATAACTTACTTTGCTGTCTGGTTTTATCACAGTCCAAAGAAATTGGTGCGCCTTAATCCTATTTTGTACAATATAAATCCAAACTAAAGATAAAAAATACAGGATAAATTTTAAAAGCTTATAACTTACAAATTTCTTCATACATTTCTTTCCTTCTTTTGAGTTTTGTAATGCTTCAAAACAGCCAAATTGTGTGAATGGTTTTAGATTTCAATCAAATATTGGACAATTAAGGCTGAACAGCTACATATTCCTTGAACATATTTCTTAAAAAGAGGGGCAGAGGGGTTTGCCTCTATAATCTGAGTTACTGTGTTTTGTCTAGCGGTCTTTTCATTTCAAACTGTGAACACCACTGAAATTAATGCTTCCCTCCTGGGCTAGCACTAAAAGAACAGCAACAAGGAGCATCCTGCTGGGAGAAAACAGCCCTTAGGGGGCATTGCAGATTTTCACTGACAGGCAGATGGCAATGGTGTGTAGGAACAGCAGCTTTTGTAAAGCAAAGCATCACAGCAGATGTTGGTAGGAAGGTGAGAATGGAAGAGAAAATAGAAAATAGGATCTTTCAAACTTGGCAATTTTAAGATGAATGGACTTCAGTTCCTAGAATTCAATTCCTGGCCAGAGTTTTTCTAGTCAATTATACAACTCAGTCTTTATTAAAGAACCCATTTTAATCAATATCACAATACATGCCTGGTTTCAAAATACAATTTTAAAAAGAAGATTGTTCATTTGCCTTACTTTTACAAATACTATGTGAATTCTTAGTGGGATTTGTCTCCAGTTGAATTGATAAAAATATATTTGGTCTCCCCCTGTTTTTTATTATAAATCTTAGCACTATGTTCTTTTTTATGTTGATGTTTGTGTAACACGTTTACACATTACTGAATTAACATTAGTTAAATAACTTAGAACATTGAGAATAGAAAAAAAAATCCATCAATGTCACTATTTGGCATTGCCACATACACATATGGGGGGAAAGTACACAAAGCAAGTTTAATAAGAATTTATTATTGTATCTGGAAGTTATATATGCTAAAAACATTCCCCGAAAATCACAATATCACAATAGGATATTAATATTACAGACCTAAAGAAACTGAGTCAATTCCTGGTACTATATAGACAAATCCAAGCAGTTTCCTGCAGTACATTTCTATGTAACATTTCCATTATTTTCCTACAAAGCAGTTTTCTGCTTCCAAATATATCCAGCTGATCTAGGAATCATGTTCAGGGCCAAAAATTCATTTTAAGAAATCCTCATCAACAAAACATTTTGCAAGAAAATGAAGGACTAAAAGATTTTTAGGCGAAAATCCTATAAGAGAATTCTTATGGGCGAATAAAAAAAAATCCCTCTTAAATCCTGAATTGGCCTCTCCCTATTCAAGATTCATGAAACCTCCGCTCCGGCTTTTTCACTGCTTCTCTCCCTTGCTGACCAAAAACAACAACAAAAAAACAAATTGTATTTTATCTTATTTTTCTTCCTTTTCCTTGGAGGGATTACTGGATCGGAACTCTAAGCCAGGAGGAACTCTATTCCTACGGTCAAGGTTTCCGGAGGGGATTTAAAAGCAGTCGGACCACCTATCGCATCAATTGCGTCCGACCTCGCGCCGTCGCTGATTGGTGATTTGTCCGATAGCTCCGCCTGGCGTCTGGTTTGAAACGGTGCGTCTTGATTGGACACAGCCGAGAAGGGGGCGGGGAGAAGGTGTCATCCCACTTCCGGGTATGTGGTCACGGTGATGGGGGTTGCAAGGTAGTTTGTATAAGACCGGAAAAGGGGGGGGAGTTGGTGGTGGTGGGGGTTATGTCTTGTCACAATTATAAATATGGGGGTGTCACAATTATAAATATGGGGAGCTGGTTATATAAATCCGGGAAGATGGAAAGAGGTAGAATTGCTTTCCTCACTCTTGCAAGTTTGGACATTGGATTGCAGTGCCCATCATCCACAGCAAGTGTAATACTGGATAGGGGGTATTTTTCTTTGGGGTGTGTGTTCATATTTAGCAAGAAAAATAAATCCAGAAAGAGGATAGATGGAAGAGGGTTAGGAGTTGCTTTCCCAACCCTTTTATGTTGGGCATTGGATTGCAGTGCCCATCATCCACAGCAAGTGTTAATAGGTGGATTGAGAGGGGTGTTTTTCTTCGGGGGTTCATACATTCTTGCTAAATATGGGGAGCCTGGCTATGTAAATCCAGAAAGAGGATAGATAGAAGAGGGATAAGGTTTCTTTCCCAAGTCTTCCATGTTGGGCATTGGATTGCAATGTCCCATCATCCACAGCAAATGTAATAGTTGGGCATGATGGACATTCCCGTCCAAAACAGGTGGGGTGGTGCTGGTTAGAAGAGGTGGAATGGAATGGAAAGGATGGAGTGGAGAGTGACAGGTTGAGGCCATGGCTGGATCGGTGGGGATGGGAATTGTAGTCCAATGGTTATGGAAGGCAGTGAATGGGAACCATGCGAGGGGATGGAATGAAATGGGTAATGGAATTCCTCCAGACATGGATGAGGAAGGAGTTTAGAGCAATGTTTCTCAATCCCAGCAACTTTAATTCAGTGAATTTGTTTCAATTCCCAGAATTCTCCAGCCAACAATTGAAGTCCAGACTTCTTAAAGCTGCCACGGTTGAGAATCTCTGGGTTGGAAGGTGAGACTGGGAGTTGATCTTAAGGCAGTTGACATCTGTCAGTCTAGTTTACCTCGTAGGATCATGATTGGGGTGTTTTTATATCTGATTTGTTAATAAGTAGTTATTAATTGTTGTAATTCCCTAACTATCTTCACCATGGACGATGAAATAGCTGCATTTTGGCTTAAAGTGTTTGTCCACAAAGGTCTTGGAATTAATTTAGGACAGTCTCAACCTTGGGAGCTTGAAGATGGGTGAACTTCAACTTCCAGAATTCCCATAACTATCCGGGGAATTCTGGGAGTTGACGTCCATCAACTGTGAGCTGTTATGTTGAAAAAAGCTGGTTTGGGAAATCCAGAACATTTGGCGTCTTGAGTCATCCTTAATTATGTTTGCTTCAAAGTCAAACTGGAATCTCAACATTTTTGTAATATTAACATAGCAGAGACTTGCAGCTAGATTCTGTTTTTTTATTCTTGGAATTAAGACCCATAGAATTGAACTTCTCAGAATGTGTGGCATTTTAATCAGAGACTATGTCGAAAAAAGATCGAGCTAGTTGAAGGATTCTCTTGAATTCTAATTGCTGCTGGGTTGGGATGCTTAACAAGTAGACTTGTTGTGTCTTGATCTGGAACTCTTGAGCAATTTAATTTAGTTCCATCACTTCAAGCAAGTCCAAAAATATGTCAGTAACACTGGCAATTGAATGGATGTATGGAAAATGGGCACATGTAATTATGCATATATGCCTTACATGGAAAGTGAAAAATGGAAGATAGAGTGATCTCTTTCTTGCTTGATTACCCATCAGCTGGGATGTTTCCTTCATCCGGCACAAGATGGAGTAGATTGTCCAACTCCCTAATTCTGAATTTATAACCTCCATTTGTGGTTTGTAAAAGCTCTTGGGCCTTACTGGCAAGGAACAAGAGGAGGAGATATTTAAGAACAGAACCTGTGTGGCAAGATCTGGCGAGAAAAGAACTAAATTTAGCTTGCAAAAAAGAAGGACCAGAATTTTTTTATTTTTCCCTCTCCATGTAGGTGAAGCAATTCTGAATCATTAAATGCTGGCGAGCAGTCTGGTGCTGTTAAAATTAAAAATAGTTAGCAGACAGACAGCTTCCAGTGCAGTAAATGAATTGGGGGGCGGGGGGGGAGCTACTTTTGATGTGTATATGTATATTTCCCTTGTGGCGCCTTTGAGTCAGTGTTGACTTCTGGCAAATCCCTGCAGTTTTCTTGGCAAGATTTCTGATACAGAGCTGAGAAGAATGACTGATCCAACATCACCCAGCTGGTTTTCTGCCTGAGGCAGGACTAGAACTCATGGCTTCTCCATTTCTAGTTTGGTGACCAGACTGGCTCTCTGACGTATAGATACTCTCTCAATTTCTTTAATCCGATGTTGTCATCTTCTTTTTTTTAATTTTGCTATATAAAGAAAGAGTAACAGTTTCAATGTCTATATAAGCAGTGTGCGTTCTGGTTACAGTTAGTTTGAGCAATAATCATAAGGGATAAAAGTCAGACCTCAATGACGAATGCTTTGCAGGAAGCAAGGTCGTTCGCTCTGTTTGGATTAAACCTTAAAGCTCTGTATGTCAACTCAAAGAATATTTCTGTGGTCTTTTAGAGTTGCCAGCAGAAAGGGAGGGGGAAGCAGTGGGCAGTTTGCATTCCATAAATGTTTTCAAAGATAGTAACTAGATGACTGACGTTTCTGCCACGCAAAATTCTAACTGGAGAGATTGATGACTCTTAGCTATGGATGTGTCCCATTGGAGAATATGAATTACGATAAACCCAGGGGGTGGGGGGAAATCAGGGTCAAGGGTGACAATGAATTATGTGCCTCAGAGTCGGCTACACCCAGGCAACACTGGCATGTTTACTCCTAATAAATCTTCTTTAAGTTTGAAAATCTAGCTAGAGACTCATGATTTAAATGGGGGTAATTACAGGAGCCCTGACAGCTAGCCAACTCTCCTAATAAATCAATTACTAGGGTCCTGGGTCCTGGCGTCTCCGATCGCTCCCTGATATCTGGGATGCATGGAGAGAAACTCTGGCAGCCATGGCAGAGACCGGACTATCAGGACTTTGGACTTTGTTTGGCTTTTTACAGTTAATTTGGCACTTTAGTTGTCGGCAGCACTTCAAAGGAGAGAAAAGTGGGTGCTTATCTCGAGGGACTGTTTGGGACTCATTACTGGCTGGGAATGAACATAATTCCCAGCATTGTAATAAAAATTTGTTTGGAGTCAACGTGTGCTTGATTATGGTCTCAGGAAGCCTTGGTCAGAACACTTACCATACTTCATTTAGTGACCATTCAGAGTTGCCACGGCCCTGAAATGAAAGGACCATTTTCCAGACCGTGGCAGCCTCCCCACGGTTGCGTGATGAAAATCCAGACGCTTGGTAAACCAACTCGTATTTATGACAATTGCAGTGTCTTGAGGTCACGTGACCCCCTTTTGTGACCTGACAAGTAAGGTTTGTCCAACACAAGACCTTTTGTGTCTTCGGTGAAGGCCGTGGCTTCCTGGTTCTAGGTTGAACCAGGCCAATAAAACATAGATATTCATTCTATGAATATTCACGGGACATCCGTTCATTCTTGAATGCCTGTAACCTGACAATGTGTTACTTGGAGGCTGGCTCTACGCTCATGTGCCACTTCTTAACTTGGCCATCAGCCATTTTATCTATTTAAATCTTTTGGCCGCCGGTTAAAGCTCCAGAGACCAGCATGGGACACTGCTCTGCCATAGAAGCTTCTATTTTTCCACAAGGTAGGACCGTACAATATTCACGATGACACCCCGAAAGACTTAGGAGAGAAGGTCTTAACATTTTCTTGGTTAATCTCCTTTCTCGATCTCCCAAGTTAGGATTTGTTTTTGCATTAGGCATTTTTTCCTTTAAAAACAAAAAAGATCCAGCAGGCCTCCCTTTTAGCCTGCCTTCATAGCATGTATTGCAATATTGAATGGCTGGAAATGCTCATCCGAGAAACAACGTTAAAGTGAATGGTTGTTCTCTCTATGGGCAGCGAGGGTTCCTTGAAGGTTCGTTGGGCCAGCCTTGTCTTGGTGCCCAGTTTAAATTTAGCTGAATGCAGTTTTAAGAGCACAAAATGTTGCTTTGTTTTATCTCTGTAGGGAAGAAGGATTCCTACATTAATGGGTTTTTCTTATGGTTCCTTAAATTGAGAACTAGATAATGGATAATTGATAACAGATAATCAGAGATGGAAGGGACCTTATAGGTCATCTAGTCCACCACCACCACCCCGCCCAAGCAGGAGACCCTACACCATTTCTGACAGATAGGAGTCCAATCTCTTCTTCAAGGTCTCAAGTGATGACGCTCCCACAACTTCCGAGGGCAACTTCTGTTCCATGGGTTGATTGTTCTCCCTGTCAGAAAGTTTCTCCTTATTTCCAGGCTGAATCTCTCCTTGTTCAGTTTCCATCCATTAATCCTTGTCTGGCCTACAGGCGTTTTAGAAAATAGCTTGACCCCTTCCTCCTCTCTGTGGAAGCCCCTCAAATATTGGAAGGCTGCTCTCCTGTCTCCCCTGGTCCTTCTCTTCCCTAGACTAGCCAGGCCCAATTCCTGCAACCGTTCTTCATATGTTTTAGTCTCCAGTCCCCTCATCATCCTGGTTGCTCTTCTCTGCACTTTTTCTAGAGTCTCAACATCTTTTTTATGGTGTGGTGACCAAAACTGGATGCAGTACTCTAGGTGTGGTCTTACTAAGACTTTATAGAGTGGTCTTAGTACCTCCCTTGATCTCGATTGTATCCCTCTGTTAATGCAACTTAGGATTGCATTGGCTTTTTTGGCTGCTGCTGCATACAACTGGCTCATATTTACCTGGTTGTCCAGCAGCTAATACCTTTGTCGGAGCAGCTAATATCTTTTGCCAATGAATGTGGCAAAATATTCACCCTTCCCATTCATTGCAGTTATTAAGTTAGTAACCATTAACAGGTGTAACAGCTGCAAAAAAAAAAGGCCGTAAAACGGGACAAAACTCGCTTATCAACTGCCTGATTGAGCAGTGGAAATGTTGGGCCGCTCAACTGTAGTCGTACGTTGAGAACTACCCATAGACCAGGGGGTCCCCAAACTTGGCAACTGTAAGACTTGTGGACTTCAACTCCCAGAATTCCCCAGCCAGCCGTAATTGTTTCTTTTTTCTCTTAACCTCCTAAAGTGGAGAAATTGCAGAGGAAGGGAATACAAAGAGAGTAAGCTGTGCTGGCTGGAGAATTCTGGGAGTTGAAGTGCACAAGCCTTAAAGTTGCACAAGTTTGGAGACCTCTGGCATAGACAATAATTTTTTTTAAAAAAAAGTCATTTCAAAGAGCTTTTGAGATTTCCGCTGCTGTTCTTGTCTCCCTGACGTTGCCTGAACGAGACTTACTCTTAGAACTTTCTCTCAAGTGAGAAGACCGGAAGAGGCTTACTTGGCTCTGGGTTTAGTTGGAGTAGCAAACCACCTTCCAGAACCAGCCAGTCCCAAGTACAGTAAAGCATGTTCTCTGTCTCTGGATCCAGTGGCTTGTCTCAAGTGGGAGCAATGGATGGCCCGGTGATTTTTGGCATTTTCTTGAGTTTTGACTTGTTCAGCGTTGGGGTCCTTGCCTCCTGTTTGAACCAGAGCTGGCTTGATAACACAAGATAACCCAGTTGTAAAATTGGCTCCCAGGCTCCTTTAACCTTTCAGCATGAGCTTGAGGCTTCCTTGATTGCTGGGGTTTCAGTTCAGAAACTGCTGTTGTCTGGTTTTTAACTCCTTTTTTGGTGTGTGTTAATGCTGAATTTTCCTGTATCATCATCATCATCATCATCATCCATCACATAGTCAGCCAGAAGTTCAGACTGGGTTTAGCATTTTTGTCTATCTATCAAGGACCTGGGATAGGCAAATCTGGATGTTTGATGGGGTTACTGTCACTGCGTTTATTTTGGATTTGTCTGCTGAGCTCCCAGAATGGTTATTATCACGTTACCATAGTACCAAGGTATGAGTGTCTTGTGATGTATGATTTACTGCGCGTGTGTGCAGGGGAGGAGTTTTTCTTCTCTTCTCTTTACTTTACTTTCTTTTGCTTCTTAGAATGTACTGCTTTTCTTTTTGTTCTTCATAGTTATGTGTAAATAAAGTATGCTGGCAACAGAAAAACACGATTTATTTCCTCTAATTTATGAAGCTGAATTTGAGATCGCCGCAGGATGGAAGCTGTTCCAGGTCAAGCTGCCTTCTGCAATTGATGGATGGCGAATGTGTCAATGCCAATGATGGTGTTCAAGTGGTGCTTCAGTTGTTTTGGGATTGCACCCAAGGCGCCTATTACTATTGATACTACCCTGGTTTGACGTTGCCATAGTCGTTCCATTTCTTATTGTAGGTCTTTGTATTTTGTTATCTTCTCCAGTTGTTTCTCTTATGTTCTGCTATCTCCAGAATTATTATTATTATTATTACTATGATTTTCCAAACACTCTTATAGACTGCTTTGTTTAATGATTGGCATTGCACTTTGCTTAAGAATTGAAGCAAGTTTTGCAAATGAAATTAAAGGAATGCATGGGGCGTGACGAAGCTAACCTCGACGATGGCTAAGGTTTGAAATCTTAAATGTTACACTAATCATAATTTTAACATGCTGGCTGGGGAAATTCTGGGAGTTGAAATCTACCCATCTTGAAGTTGACAAGGTTGGGAATCCCTGACTTAAAAGAGTTAGCGATCAATCTATTCCACGTGCCTTTTTTTCCCCCTATTTTTTTCTGCTCTTCCAGGAGAAATCAAAAGCTCATGGATTTCACCACCGGGATCCTTCTTCCACTGATTTTGGGTGGTGTAGGGATCTTCACTATCTTGCGATTGGTCAGGAGAATCCAGGCAAGGGCCTACCTGAAGAACTCAGTGGTGGTGATAACAGGGGCAACTTCTGGACTGGGGAAAGGTAAGGGTTTTTTCCTGAAATTTGAACTGGCAAAGAGGAGAGACACATCTCCTCTGATTTTCCATAATTTGATTTGTACTGCAGGCTAAACCAACACGTAGCTGGCTCCTTTCTCACTGAGCAAGTCGAGTCAACCCAGCCATTGGTAGCTTGACGAACCAACCACGAGAGAGCAAATCATGGCTTAGCACAGGATGGGAATCTAGTCTGTGCATTGCATCGAGGGGCAGGAATCCAAGATAATTGAGACAGAGCTGGCTTCAGACGGCCAGGGGGAAAATAAAATGTTTTGCATTCTTTATTTGTGGAGTGGGGTTTGATACTTTTTTTAAATCTTGCAATCCAGTTTAAAAAAATAAAAAAACCTCTTTGCCACACTTTCTTAAAAAAAAAATATGCAGAATTCTTTTCTCTGGGAGACCAGTGCTAAAATTAGGTCATTGTTTCCCGGGGATATTTACCTTCTCAAACACTTACATAAGCATGGGCAATATAAAATAAAATGCCTTTTTGTTTTTGTCAAGAAAGAAGGGCTGTCGCTCCAGTTAGCAGGACTGGAATCAATTAAAAACATGGTTTGCAGGCAGGCTGGGTGCTGTTGGGTCCATCCAAAATGGCCAATAGCAACAGCTTGTAAAAGTGGTGCAGTAGTCCTCGTCTTACAACGACAATTGTGCCCAAATTTCTGTTGAAAACCAGTCATGTCACTTTTTTTCAATGCTGTTCTAACATTGTTAAGTCGAAGGCTATCTGTAGTCCACTCCCTCTAAAGGGCATCAGGTTGGATGGGAATCCCGGGCTTACAGTCAAACAGATTTCTCTCTCTCTCTCTCTCTCTCTCTCACTCACTCTCTTCCTGTTTTCTTCCTGGCTAGAATGCGCCAAAGTTTTCCACGCTGCGGGATCCCAACTGGTGCTGTGTGGCCGAAATGGAGAGAGGCTTCAGGATGTTCTCCAGGAGTTATCTGCTGCCACTGACCCCCTCAAAAACGTGAGTAGTGGGCGCGAGGCAAGCTGGGAAATGGATAGTGTTGCTCGTACCCGCTTGACTTCAAGAATGTCATGTCTTTCTGGGTCTGTGTAAAATAACAGCACTGGGGTCCATTAAAGACTCACAGTCTTCCAGGCCGTGGATTGTCCCAAAGGTGCTTTTTCCAAGAGGCAACTGGACTTTCTGGTTTTTCTTTGAAGACGTTTCGTTCCTCATCCAAGGAGCTTCTTCAGCTCTGACTGGAAGGTGGGGAATGGAAGGATTTGTACTCCCCCTGCAGGCAGCTGGTCATTTGCATCCTTTTAGAGGGTCGTTGAGGCCACCTGGAGGTTTATCTGTGTCCTCAGGGTCACCTGAGTGGTGCAAACGGTTCATGTAGTCTGCAATTTTTTCCTCTGGAAATCCATTCTTACTCCCACACCATTCATAAGATGTCCATCCCAAATGGTATAGCTAAAAGCCTATGGAGATTCTCCATCATCCAGGGCATGGTTGACCCAAAGATGCTTTTTTCAAGAGGCAACTGGACTTTCTGGTTTTTCTTTGAAAGCATTTCGCTCCTCATCCAAGAAGCTTCTTCAGTTCCGACTGGATGGTAGGGAATGGAAGGATTTATACTCCTTGCAGACAGTTGGTCATTTGCATCCTCTGAGAGAGCCGTTGAGGCCACCTAGCTAAGTGTCTATGGCAGTGGTAGAGAACCTTGGCTCTTTTATCACTTATGGACTTCAACTCCCAGAATTCCTGAATGAGCTATAAAAAGTTCCCCATCCCTGGCCTACTGGTTTTTCAGTTGTGAGGGAAATCAATTTTTGATTTGAATGGGATTGTTCAATATACAAATGTCCTAATTTTTGACTTGAATGATCAATATTCTTTATATGTCCTACATTTGTATATTAAACAGTCCCATTCAAGTCAAAAATTGATTTCCCTCACAACTGAAAAACCACTAGGCCAGAGATGGGGAAACTTTTATGGCTCACTCAGGAATTCTGGGAGTTGAAGTCCATCAGTGATAAAAGAGCCAAGGTTCCCTACTGCTGGTCTATGGAGATTCTCAGTTGTCCCAAAGGTGCTTTTTCAAGAGGCAATTGGACTTTCTGGTTTTTTTCGTTGAAGACGTTTCGCTTCTCATGCAAGAAGCTTCTTTAGCTTAGAGCTTCTTGGATGAGAAGTGAAATGTCCTCAAGGAAAACCAGAAAGTCCAGTTGCCTTTTGAATAATCACCTTTGGAACAGTAGTGGTGTATACACAGCTCTGGTACAGGGAGAATTAAATTTCCTTCCTGATAGTACCTTTGGGGAATCTTGAAAAAGAGAAAGATGATACAGGTAAGTGCTCAACTTACAACAGTTAGTTTAAACAGTTAGTGACTGTTTAAAGTTACGGCGCTGTAAAAAGTGACTTATGGTTGTTTTTCATACTTACGACTGTTGCAGCATTCCCCATGGCCACCTGATCAAAATTCAGATGTTGGCAACCAATTCATATTTATGACGGTTACAGTGTCCCAGGGTCACTGATCACCTTTTTACGACCTTCTGACAATAAAAGTCAGATTCACTTAACAACCCCATGTTACTAACTTAAGAGCTGCAGTGATTCACTTAAGAACGGTGACAAGAAAGGCTGTAAAATGGGGCAAAACTCACTTCACCAATGAGTTTAGCATTTAGCAACCGAGTTTAGCATTTAGCAACGGACTTTAGCATTTAGCAATGGAGTTTAGCAGTTAGCAACCGAGTTTAGCATTTAGCAATGGAGTTTAGCATTTAGCAATGGAGTTTAGCATTTAGCAACGTAGTTTAGCATTTGCTAAACTCATTTAACAACGGAAATTTTGGACTTGATATGGTCATAAACCAAGGACTACTTGAACAATATAAGGCGAGGCTGCAAATCCTGTAGCTTAAAAGATTTGGGTGCAAAAAGTTGTGGGTTTTTGATATATTTTTTTTTCCTCCTCAATTTTCACAGGCTCACAAACATCACGTTGTGGTTTTTGATCTCTCGGATATCAACGCGGTAGTTAGTGCTGCGAAGGAGATTTTGAGCTGCGTGGATCATGTTGATATTTTAATTAACAATGCTGGTATCAGCTACCGGGGCACCATAATAGAGACAGTGATAGAGGTAGACCGGAAAGTGATGGAAACCAATTATTTCGGTCCGGTTGCTTTGACTAAAGGTAAGACTCGAGACGTTGATTTCCACTTCCAGGTGAGAAAAAAAATCAGATCCGAGCAATGTAGCAAAATCATGAATTAAATAAATAACAGGTAGAATAGCGACGAAGTGCAGGTAGCCCTGGATTTACAAGCATTGGTTCGGACGCTTGGCAAACAGCATTTGTGATGGTTGCAGCTGTCATATTGATACGTTTAACAGTAGCATTTAGCCTTATATACCGCTTCCCAGTGCTTTTACAATCCTCTCTAAGCGGTTTACAGAGTCAGCCTCTTTCCCCCAATCAATCTGGGTCCACATTTTACCCACCTCAGAAGGATGGAAGGCTGAGTCGACCTTGAGCTGTTCAGGATCAAACTCCTGGCAGTGGGCAGAGTTAGCCTGCAACATTGCATTGTAACAAGTGCATCAGTATGGCTACTTTCCTCCTTCCTTTTCCTCCCTCCTTCCTTCCTTCCTTCCTTTCCTTCCTCCTTCTCTCCCTCCCTCCCTCCCTTCCCAAGCAATAGCAGACTTACATACCGCTTCCCAGTGCTTTTACAGCCCTCTCTAAGCGGTTTACAGAGTCAGCCTCTTTCCCCCAATCAATCTGGGTCCACATTTTACCCACCTCAGAAGGATGGAAGGCTGAGTCATCCTGGAGCTGTTCAGAATTGAACTCCAAGCAGTAGGCAGAGTCAGCCTCCAATATCCATAGCCCTTAGACTTACATACCGCTTCGCAAGGCTTCACAGCCCTCTCTAAGCAGTTTACAGAGTCAGCCTCTTGCCCCCAACAATCTGGGTCCTTGTTTTACCAACCTCAGAAGGATGGAAGGCTGAGTCGACCTTGAGCTGTTCAGGAGCAAACTCCTGGCAGTGAGCAGAATTAGCCTGAATTATTCTAATCATTGTGCCACCATGGCAAGAAAAGGAAGGAAGGAAGGAAAGAAGGAAGGAAGGAAAGGAAGGAAGGAAAGGAAGGAAGGAAGGAAGGAAGGAAGGAAGGAAGGAAGGAAGGAAGGAAGGAAGGAAGGAAGGAAGGAAGGAAGGAAGGAAAGGAAAAAACAGAGGGTGAGAAAGGAAAGAAAGGAAGGAAAGAAGCAATAGCATTTAGACTTATGGGATCAAACTCCTGCCAGTGGGAATGCAGAGTTAGCCTGCAACATTGCATTGTAATAACTGCACCGCTATAGCTTGGTTGATGGCTGCTTTCTTTCCTTCCTTCCTTCCTTCCTTCCTTCCTTCCTTCCTTCCTTCCTTCCTTCCTTCCTTCCTTCCTTCCTTCCTTCCTTCCTTCCCAAGCAATAGCAGACTTATATCCTGCTTCAAAGTGCTTCAGAGCCCTCTCTAAGCGGTTTAGAGTCAGCCTGTTGTCCCCAACAATCTGGATCTTCATTTTACCCACCTCGGAAGGATGAAAGGCTGAGTGAACCATGAGATGGTCAGGATGGAACTCCTGGAAGTGGGCAGAGTCTGCCTGAAATTCTGCACTTTACTGCGCCACCATGTGGAGGGAGGGAGGGGAAGAAGGAAGGAAAGGAGAAAAGGGAGGGAGAGAAAAGGAAAGAAAGAATAGTAATATCAATAGCACTTACATTTATAGACTGTTTACAGCCCTCTCTAAGCGGTTTACAGAGTCAGCCTCTTTGCCCCCAACAATTTGGGTCCTCATTTTACCGACCCCAGAAGGATGGAAGGCTGAATCAACCTTGATCGAACTCCGGACAGTGGTCAGAGTTAGCCTGCCATACTGCATGCTCACCACTGCGCCACCATGGCTCAGATTGATATTCGCATTGATGGTATTTTTGACGGCCGATCACACGATCCCCATTTGGGACCTTCCCAGCTGGCTTTCAACCTGCAGTCAATGGAGGTGGGAGGCGGGAGCTGGATTCGCTTAACGACCGTGTGGTTCACTTCGACAACCGTCCGCAAAAGTGGGTAAAATCAGGCGACTCAAATTGATTGCCTCGCTCAGCAGTGGAGATGCTGCTCCCGATGGTGGCCGTAAGCCGAGGACTACCTGCAGTTATGATGGTCGTGTTTGAAGGGTCTTAATTTTCCTCCCCTCTTCCATCCCAGCCCTCCTGCCCGCCATGATCAAGAGGAGGAAAGGACACATCGTAACCATCAGCAGCGTGCAAGGCAAAATCAGCATCCCCTTCCGCTCGGCGTGTAAGTCCTGCCTTCCTTTTGTGGCCCCTTGTGGTTTGTGTCGCTTTTTTAAGGACCGTATTTTTACCCTGTGCGGTTTGCATGTCTTTCATTGGCTGTTTCAGTCCTTTGGAGTTGGGCAGCTGTACAGCAGATTTGAAACACAGAGGCAACAGCGGCGGTTTAAGAAAAACTTTCTGTTGGATGCTGTTGAATTTTATGTTTACCGACCCAGAAATAAAGAAGAGACTAGCGTATAGATCTATTTCAAGCTATTTCGCTCTCGTCAGCTAGCCATGCCCTTTCTGGGATTCGAACCCGGGGCTACTTGCATAGTTTGCATGATTTTTTTTTCCAGGATGTTCGCAATATAAGCCCTACCCCAAAAATAAGCCCCAGGTAAGATCATCGGCCGCAAGGGTGCATTTAGTAACCATATTTTCCCCCAAAATAAGACCTGATCAGAAAATAAGCCTTAATGTGTCTTTTGGAGCCAAAATTAATACAAGACCCAGTCTTATTTCTGAGGAAACACGGTCAGTGTACAACATGCACGCCATTGATCATAATTAAATCCATCCTATTGGTTTAACCCTTCACAACAGTCCCAGTTTCTGATGTAGCCTCCTTTGGGGAAATTAATTGCTCACCTCCTGCTATAGGCACTAATACAGGAGTCGGCAACCTGCGACTCTGGAGCTGCATGTGGCTCTTTCAATCCCTCTGCTGTGGCTCCCTGTCACTGGTCGGCTTCGCAATTGATAGGGCTTTCGGTTAGGACAGGTAGAGGAAAAAAGATGCCGTGCTAGGAGGAGACTCTATGGTGGGGGAACCGGACTTCCCATCGGCTCCAGAATTGAACGGGGGGCTTCTGGTTAGGACCTTTGTGGCTCTTTCAAGTGTTTAAGGTTGCCGACCCATGCACTAGTAGGTTGCTGATCTAGCTGTCAGGGGTCCGGTAGTTAACCCCTTTTAAATCGTGAGTCTCTAGCTGAATTTTCAAAACTTAGAAGATTAGGAGTAAACATGCCGGCACTGCATGGGTGTAGCCGACTCTTGAGACACATAATTCATTGTCACCCTTGACCCTGGTTTTCCCCCACCCCTCTGGGCGTATCGTAATTCATATTCTCCAATGGGACACGTCCATAGCCAAGAGCCATCAATCATGCTCTCCAGTTAGAATTCTGCACGGCAGAAACTTCGGTCACCTAGAAACTATCTTTGAAAACTTTTATGGAATGCAAGCTGCCCACTGCTTCCCCTTCCCTTTCTGTTGGCAACTCTAAAAAAGACCAGAGAAATATTTTATGAGTTGACGCTACCCTTCCTGTCTCCTTCGCCCTCTTCAGATGCGGCCTCCAAGCACGCAACCCAGGCCTTTTTTGACTGTTTGCGAGCCGAAGTGGAGCGATTCAACATCGAAGTGACGGTTGTGTGTCCCGGCTACATCCAGACCAACCTTTCGCTCAACGCTGTCACGTCAGACGGATCCCAGTACGGAGGTGAGGAACCGGTTCTCCTCTCAGGGGTGCCGACTGCCTGCCAATCCAGGAGGCAGTCTGTGTATTCATTTATCCAGGCCCCTCAAGCCCAGCAATTAGATCATAAAAATCACTGAAGCGGAGACTTAACGGAATGGATGTTGGGATGCTGAAGGGCTTACGGCGGGGGAGGCTGTCCCCAGCTGTTGGGGAGGGGCTGGTGGGCCCATCTGGAATTTGGCAGAGACATTACGGACAGAATGGCAGATAGGGCCAGTCACGAAAGGGCATTTAGCAGCCCGCCCAAAGAGGCCGTAGAGCTACCTATGTCTAAATCCAATAATGCATCTGTGGTCTTCCTACAGCTGAGGTTTGAAGCTGTCGTCTTCCTTTGCAGAACAGCTGCTTCCTTTATAAAGGAAAAGTAATAAAAATTACAATGAGCAGGGAACGTGGGAGGGCTCAAGACTTTATTCATGAGCCCTAGCTTTCGCACCCTTGATTTACGAGCACAACGGAAGGCCCAACGTTCCATGGCTAAACGAGACGGTTAAAAGTCAATTCTGTTCCGTCATAAATACGAGCTAGCGTCCGAATTTTGATGGTGTGACTGCAGGGATGCTTGTTAACAGTTGTGAGAGAAACGGTCGTAAATCACATTTTTCAGCACCATCGTAGCCTTGAATGGTCACTAAACCAACAGTTTAAGTCGAGGACTAGCTAAAAGTCTGTAGAGATTCTTAGTCATACAGATCATGGTTGTCCGAAAGGTGCAACTAGACTTCCTTGTTTTTTTTCTGTTGAAGACGTTTCGCTTCTCACCCAAGAAGCTTCTTCAGCCCTGACTGGATGGTGGGGAAATGGAAGGATTTAGACTCCTTGCAAAAAGCTGGTCATTTGCATCCTTTTTAAGAGGGCCGTTGAGACCACTTGGAGGTTGATCTGTATCCTCAGGGTTACCCGAGCAGCGCAAATGGTTTCTGTAGTCTGCCATTTATTTTTCCCTCTGGAAATCCATTACTGTTCCCACACCATTCCAAGGAGGTTCATCCCAAACTGTATAGCTAAAAGTATGTAGAGATTCTCAAGTCTTTCAGGTCATGGTTGTCCCAAAGGTGATTTTTCTGGAGGCAACTGGACTTTCTTTCGTTTTTCTAAAACGATGCAAACGACCAGCTCGGTCTGCAAGGAATATAAATCCTTCCGTTTCCCCACCATCCAGTCAGAGCTGAAGAAGCCTCTTGGATGAGAAGCGAAACATCCTCAAAAGAAAAAAGTAAGGCAGTCCAGTTGCCTCCTGAAAAAATCACTATCTTTGCGATTGCTTGTCTGTAGTAGCAAGGAAGCTCCTAAAAAATGCTTGCTTGCTTTGCATACGATGTAGTGATGGACAAGAGCACCAGGGAAGGCAAGACCGCCACAGATGTGGCTCGACTGGTCCTGGACGCCGTGGGAGAGAAGAGAAAGGAAGTTTTGCTGGGGCTGGGCTTCCTGCCCACCCTGGCGGTTTATCTCCGGCCGCTCTGCTCCACTCTCTTCTTCACCCTCATGGCCAGGAGAGCTCGCAAGGAGCAGAAAGACAAGGAATCCTAACCCATCCACCCCGGTAAGACTTGTGTGGACGGAAGCTGCTACGTATTGTAGCTTACATGAGCGGAGGAGGACTGCAGGAGCTGACCCTTTCATCCTTCGCTGCGTTAAGTGGCGGATTTATGCATAGGGACAAGGACCATCGCCAACTCAACGTTTCCAAGCCCTGCTAAAGCATTTCCCGTATATAACGCGAGAGGGCGATGCTCAGCCAATTCACGTCAGATTTCGGGAACGGAAGGTGCCTTCCTGCTCAGTGGATCTTCAGAAGACAACGTGCCATGAATAGCTGGATATTTTGAGTTTTTTTTTTTTCTTACCTGTCTTTCAAGCTTATCTGTTTGCACTTGTTTTGGAAGCGGAAGAGGGAAAAAAATAATACTAAGTCATTCCCCATAGGTCCCGGGTTCTCCCCGAAAAGGAGACCCAACCCAAAAAATAAACCCTAGATGATTTTTCAGGATTCTTGTAATGTGAGCCCTACCCCCCCCCCCGAAAATAAGCCCCAGTTAAAATCGCCAGCAAGACGGATGCATTAGAGTCAAGACACGACTTAGCAACTGAACCTCAAATGTTTTGCGAACTCAACCACTATCGATAAAAGGTACAAAGCTTTTGTTGTAGTGGTGTCAAAAACTCGATTCCATTGAGGACCGCATCAGGGTTGTGTTTGACCTCGATGGGCCGGGTTGGGCGTGGCCAGCTCGATGGTACTCGTGGCGGGGGGCGCCTGTGGCGGGCCAAGCGCTCTGCCAGCAAAAACAGGTTCCCAAGCTCCGTTTTCGGCTGCGACGGACTCCTGCAACCCTCTTGCCAGCGAAAACGGAGCTCCGTTTTCGCTGGTAGTGCCACCGTGGACCCGTCTTGTCAACTCTAAAAAGATCATAGAAATATTTTTATGAGTTGATCTTTTCGGTGTTTCCAGGTCAGATCTAAGCCCCCTGCGGGTTGGATCCTACCCACCGGCCTTCAGTTTGATACTCCTGTTGTAGATAAGTCTACTGAGGAGTGAGCTTTCATCCAATCCATCCTTTAAAATTAGGCTCCACCCCGAGCTGGAAGAGTTTCCTACCAAATGCTTTTCATCCCAAAAGAAAAAGGACCTCTTGAAATTCTCATCCTTTAATGAATGGTCAGTGATATCTTTTGAGCTGGTTCTGTAGAATACAATTAAACAAGATACTTAAAGGGGGAGGGGGTGTTTCCTCACCCCCCCCCAAGGGTGGGGGAGGAGAGGATGGCTGGAGGAACCAAAACCTATCCACCAACCCCCTCCCCACCCCTGTATTTTGCTTGCACTGAGATCCCACGACTGTTGTCTTCGTCGCTCAATCCTGTTCCGCCCCACCACAGATCTAGGTCTGAGGGATTAAAAATAAAATAAAACGAACAGAAATCCCTCGTCGTGACATCAGTGTGATTGTTTCTTTTAAAGGAAAAAGAAAAAAAAAACAAAATAACCAAACAACAATAATAATAATAATAAGAATCGGGTAAACCGAAAACGGCTTTCCAGGCGCCACTTCAAGAGGGGGGGAAAAAAAGTCGAATTGTTCCTGTAGGAGTCCTTAATACACCTTTTATCGGTTCGGATGGGTTTCTCCACCTCCCCCCCCCCAACCCCCTGCTTTTCTTGGCCACAATCATACGGCGTAGAGTTCGTACACCTTCTTTACACAGTACACCAGGGCCGCCAGTGCTATCGTGTTGTGCAGTCTCTTCCTATGCAGATCGTCTTTCCTCACTAACACGACCGGGGTGGACGTGGTCAGCGTGTGTAAAGGCAGGCGGGAGAGTTTGTAAGCGTTGTACTCCACCTGGTACTTGCAACAGGGGTCGAACTGCCAGGAGATCCCGTAGAGGGTGCAGCAGGCCACGCTGAGCACCCCGGCCGGCAGAGAGATGTAGTGGGAATAATCCAGGGGGAGAGCCAGAGGGGCGAAGAGGCAGGCCGTGCCAGCCAGCACCGCCGTCTTGTGCAGGCAGTTCCCCACCGTGATCCAACGGGCCGTCTCGTCCCCGATGTGGGTGGGCTCGATCACGATGTACTTGTACTGGGCTTCCAGCGCTTGCTCCAGCTCGTATTCGAACTGGTCCTGGGCGTTCTCCCCGTTGTAGATTTCGTGAACGATGTAACAGTCCGTGGCAGACAAGGAGACCCTGTCGGAAGGAAAGAGGAAGAGTTACTCAGAGGGAGTGCGGGAGGAGGCCACCCCCCTCCACCAGAGGTGGATATTCAGCAGGTTCTGTCCGGTTCTGGAGAACCGGGAGCGGGAATTTTGAGTCGTTTGTGGAGAACCGGCCAATCCCGCCTCTGACTGGCCCTGCCAACCCCATCTCTTCTCTGCCTCCCATCAGTCCCAGCTGATTGGCTGGGTCTTCTTTGGTTGCCCTGCACAGGAGAACGGAGCTGCAAAGCAGATTAGTGGGGTGGGGAGGGAAGGGAGATTTTGCAATATCCTTCCCCTGCCACGCCCACCAAGCCACACTCACTAAGCCATGCCACACCTACCAAGCCACATCCACAGAACACCACGCCCACCAAGCCATACCCACAGCTGATTGGCTGAGTCTTCTTTGGTTGCCTTGCGCAGAACGGAGCTGCAAAGCAGGTTAGTGGGGTGGGGAGGGAAGGGGGATTTTGCAGTATCCTTCCCCTGCCACGCCCACCAAGCCATCTCCACAGTTGATCGGCTGAGTCTTCTTTGGTTGCCCTGCGCAGGAGAACGGAGCTGCAAAGCAGGTTAGGAGGGTGGGGCGGAAATGGGGATTTTGCAGTATCCTTCCCCTGCCACGCCCACCAAGCCACACCCACAGTAAAAATTTTTGAATCAGACCACTGCCTCCCTCCCCCGTCTTCAAGGGGCTTTGGGAGCCCCGTCGCTGGCACCCACACAATAGCCACTTTTTGCCACCTCCGCCGATTCCGTTATCTTCATCATCCACTCTTCCATTGTGGGAAACGTACAGAATAACAGGGACCTTGGTGGTCTTCTAGTCCAATCCCCAGCTCAAGTAAGAGACCCTGTTTCATTTCAGACAAATGGGTTGTCCAATCTCTTCTTAAAGACCTCCAGCAGTGGAGCCCCCACCACGTCCAGAGGCAAGCCGTTCCACTGACTAATTGTTCTCATTAATTGCTCTCACTCTCCTCATTCCTCCTTAATTCTAGAATGGACCTCTCTTTAATGATATTGCACCATGACTTCTTGTCCTGTCTTCAGGTGCTTTGAAGGATAGGTTGGCTCATTCTTCTCTGCGACAGCCTCTCTAGCAATAGCCATAGCACTTAGACATATATCACAGTGCTTTTACAGCCCTCTCTAAGTGGTTTACAGAGTCGGCCTCTTGCCCCCAACAATCTGGGTCCATTTTACCCACCATCAGAAGGATGGAAGCCTGAGTCAATCTAGAGCCGATCAGGATCGAACTCCTGGCAGTGGGAATGCAGAGTTAGCCTGCCGCACTGCAATGTAACAACTCCACCACTATGACTTTTTTTCTTGCTTGCTTCCTTCTCAAGCTGTAGCAGTGCTTATAGCAATAGCACTTAGACTTATATACCGCTTTATAGCCCTCTCTAAGCGGTTTACAGAGTCAGCCTCTTTTCCCCAACAATCTGGGTCCTCATTTTTCCCACCTCGGAAAGAGGGAAGACTCAACCATGAGCCGGTGTAGTTCGAACTCCTGGCGGTCGGCAGAATCAGCCTGCAATACTGCACTCTAATCCCTGCGCCACCAGGGCTCAAATGGGCCAACTTCAACTTTCAGACTGGCCCAGCTAGCTTGGGCTGAGAATTTGGGAAGCAAATGGCATGTGTTATAAATGGAGAGGTGGATCTCAGGTTGTTGGGGCTCTCTCTGGGCCCCCCCGCAAGAACAACCCCCAGGTCTACCATTCAAGGCATCCGAAGCTCTGCGCTTGGAACAATTTTGGAGGAACTGCCCAACGGTCGAGCAAGTAGCTTGCGACGTACCCATTTGGGCACACTCAAAAGCACACGACGATGAGCGTTGTAGCCTCTTGAACAATATTACTGTGGATGTTCCGAGGTTTATAATTCATGAGCTGTCCGGTCCAACGTGAAAAACTTGGAATTATTCATAGCTGGGAGGAATCGAAAGGAATTAATTGGAAAAATGACAGGTTGAAAGATTGGCTGCTTTGTCTGGTTGGAAAGCCCCACTCTCTCTCTCTCTCTTTTTTAAAATAGTTTTTATTAGACATTTTCCAACAATGTAAAAACGTATTTTACCAACAACGTTACAGCACCATCGGAAGCCCCACTGTCTCAATTGGCTATTGGGTCTCTGGAAAGTCACTTCAAAACCTGAATGTCTCCTTGAACCTGTGAAGAGGTGGATTTTATGGGCCTCTGGAGTATTTTTAAAAGAGGCCTCGGGGCTTTGATAATGCCAGACTAGCTCCCAGCTTCATTGAACACGTCAGCAATAGGCAAATGGCTTCTAATAAGGTTCTGCTTCCTGAGAACGAAGCAGTCAAGTGTTTTGTTAGCACTGAGCTGGGTATACAAAGTGGGCTTATCAACTTAGCACATTTTGAAAGCCACTGCGTCGGGGGGGGGGGGGGGGGGGAAAGCCAAGCTTTTGACAAAATCTAAAGCTATATCAGACCGAGAGGGGCTCTTTTGTCCAGGCCAGGATGTGAGCTTCTATTCAACACCTTCGTTCACTTCATGCCCCTCACAAAAGCAGGATTTGGGTTTCACGGGATTTGTTTAATGTCTGTTTCAAATGCTGGCATCCAGGGTGGATAAAAATCAATGATTTTTTTTAAAAAAATAAAAAAAAATCGGATTTTTTAAAATTTAAATCCGATTTTTTAAAATAAAATGCTTTTCGAGGAAAATATATTATCATCCAAAGGTTATTCCATCATGAAATAAAGATTAGTTTTTTAATTATGTAGAATAAGGCTGTATGTTTCATTTTTTTGGTAAAATAAATTCCATTAATCCATTCACAATGTCATGCTCTTCCAGAGGTTTTTGTAAGATTATTGGGCAGTTTCTTCTGCCTACAAGATATTATCACAGATGCTCGGTTTACTTTTGCAGTTCTCAAAACTGAATTTGACTCAGCAGAGATCACATGCCTCTTCTTCACAGCAAAAATGTTATAACATGAACAGAGTTGAGAAAAAGACCTTAATCCTATTGTTCTAAAATCAATGATTTTTTTTTTACAAAATCAAAAACATCAGATTTTTAAAATTTTAAATTGGATTTTTTTTTATTTTTATCAAATTTATTTTAATAAAATGCCTTTGGAATAAAATCAATCTAAAGATAGTGTTCTATAAGATACATTAATAATTTAGTTCATTCAGCATGAAATGGAGCTTGGTTATGTAGCATGAGGCTGTATATTCTGCAATATCTACATTTTTGGTAAACTCATTCAACGAATCCAAGCTCTGCAAGCTGAGATAACATGCACTGCACTGATGCATTCACACAATTTCACAGCTGAGATGACAATTGATCTTTAAAAAATATGATTTAAATCGAGTTGATTTAAATCAAGCCTCTTTACTAGTGATTTAAATCGACTTGATTTAAATCAAATCCACCCTGCTGGCATCGGTAAGACAGAGACGAACGGTGTGGATTTTAGTGCTTTGACCAAATCTCTTCCCTATCACAGTCCTAAGCCTGGGAGAGAAGAATCTAAAATAGTTTCTAAAATAGTTGTGTTTGCCACCCTGGGTAGTGTTAAGAGGCATGGACTTCAACTCCCAGAATTCCCCGGCCAGCTATGAATAATAAAGCTGGAAGGGACCAGAAGGATCACTTAGTTGTGTTTCTCAACCTTGCCACCTTGATGGGTAGACTTCAACTCCCAAAATTCCCTGGCCAGCCATGAACGATGAGTTGGAAAGACCAGAAAGACTATCCAATCCAGTGATTCTCGCCCTTGGTAACGTTAAGGTGGGCGGACAATTCCCAGAACTCTCCAGCCAGCCATACTAGCTGGGGAATTCTGGGAGTTGAAGTCCACTACGCTGTTATAGAAGCTATTTATACCTCCGGGAAGAGAAACTTGAGTAGGTGGGTAAGAAATGCACATACGTTACGGGTTTCCAATGACATCTGGTAGGGAAGAGCAATGCTGGCCTATCTGAATTTTGATCCCTCCCAGCTGTTCCCATGGCTTTAGGAGCAACTGTAATAATATTATATTTGTTGGGGTGTCCCAACATTGTCAGAGAATTCTACCCCTCTGAGAAAGGTGGCTGAAATCCTGCATTTACTAGCATTCCTCCATTAATTAGCACAAGAGGAAAACAGCGACGGTGAACCAGGAGGCTAGTAAGGTTTCACTGCAGACTCACTTTTCCAATCAATGTGAATGAAAATGGGAGTAATACACCTTTGGGTTCAAAACACTGAAGATTGTACAGCTTGCTGAGAAGGAAGAGTCTAGAAAATCCTTAAGAGAGTCTGCAAACCAGAGTCCACTCTTAGAAAATGAAGCTCCCGTTCTGAACTCCGTTGCTGCATATGCAGATCGTCTTTCACTTACGACCTCAATTGAGTTTAACGTTGCTGCTGCTAAGCGAAACATTTAAGGGAGTTTTGCCCCATTTTACGACCCTTCCTGCCACAGTTGTTAAGTGGATCACTGTGGCTGTTAAATTAAACTGTTGTTCAGTGAATCTGGCTCTCCCATTGGCTTTGTCAGGAGGCAAAAGCATCACGTAACCCCGGGACACTGCGACCGTCGTAAAAATGAGTCAGTTGCCAAGCATCTTAATTTGGATTATGTGGTGACCCAGGGTGGAATACAAAATAAACACAGTCACAAAAAGAGGTGAAGCCCCTTTTATTCCTTCACTTTGCTTCAAAGCTCCAAATATCCTCGACTGGAGACAAAAAAACTCCCCACAAGCAGTTACGAAAAGGAGGAGATGCCGTTTAAACTAAAAATGCTGTTTAAATTATAAAGAATAAAAAGAACACAAACCACACTGAAGCAATTAAGGGAACCAGGCAAGATAAGGGTTTGAAAACATCCAGATATCGAAATACACACACTGGGAAGGACACCAAACTCAAGAGAGGAACGACAGACTAGAGATATTTCCATGCTTTGTTTCCAGCACTGGCCTGTACGCAGGTCCATCCTCTTATTCAGTTGTCACAGCTGCAGCCCATGAAGGGGATCAAGGCCCTCTCCTCCCCCGTAGACCATGCCATTCATGTCTCCCCCTTAGCCTCTTCTCCCTGCGTGCCCTAGGATGGAGAGGGGATGGGCCTGAGTCTTCCTCTGACTGCCCAGTTGACCTCTGCTCTTCCCCAGCCGCCTCCACAACCTCCAGAGCCACACTCTCACTCCCTGTCAGCTGTTCCTCCTCTCCCTCAGAGTCAGACTCCACCAGGGGCATGACAGATTACATGACCAGATGGTTACAACATGCTACAATGGTTCTAAGTGTGAAAACGGGTCATAGGTCACTTTTTTCAGTGCCCTTGTAACTTTGGTCAGTAAACAAACCGTTGTAAGTCAAGGACTCCCTGTATTCCTGTTCGTATCTATTATAGCTGTAGATATATCAAATAATGCTTAAGGTAACTCCTAGGTTACTAGCTTTAAGTCAAATAAAACTTGCATGTCCAAGATTTCTACTCTACGGTCATATAGAGAATTTAAAAGAACTGTACTGAAAATATTTTTTCTGACTAAAAAGGGTTTATGTTAGTCCTTTTTGTGGTTCTTTTTGCAGCATAACAAAAAATTTATGCCACCTCCAGGTGCTGGTAACAAAGTCCTGAGCATCTGAAAATCAGATGTCACTTCATTTGAGGACAAACATTTAATTTTACCTTTTTTTCCCATTCCAGCTATAGAGGCTGGAATACCTTTTAAAAAGCTGGCCCCAAGATTAAGCGGGCCTCAAAAACCGTACAGAAAATGGGAAAATCACACTTATGAATTATGAATGCTACATTAAGTGCATACAGAGGCATCGCTGGATGTTTCCTGGATCGATCTTAAATATGCTTATAAGGTTTGTTTATAAAAAAAATAGTCTGTTTGAAGAGCAAACCGAGATCGAAATTTCCAGTATTAGTTCTTGGAAAGGAATGAATTCTTTGTGGCGCAGTGGTGGTATTCAGCCGGTTCTGACCGGTTCTAGAGAACCGGTAGTGGGAATTTTGAGTAGTTTGGAGAACCGGCAAATCCCACCTATGACTGGACCCACCAACCCCATCTCTGCCTCCCATTGAGTCCCAGCTGATTGACTGGGTCTTCTTTGGTTGCCCTGCACAGGAGAACGGAGCTGGAAAGCAGGTTAGTGGGGTGGGGAGGGAAGGGAGATTTTGCAGTATCCTTCCCTTGCCATGCCCACCAAGACATACCACGCCCACCAAGTCCCACCCACAGAACCGGTAGTAAAAAAAATTAATACCACTACTGCCCGCCTCCCTTTATTCTCTGTCTCCCATTGAGTCCCAGCTGATGGGCTAGGTCTCCTTTGGTTGCCCTGCACAGGAGAATGGAGCTGGAAAGCAGGTTAGTGGGGTGGGGGAGGAAAGGGGGATTTTGCAGTATACCCTTCCCCTGCCACGCCCACCAAGCCATGCCATGCCCACAGAACCGGTAGTAAAAAAAATTTGAATCCCACCACTGTGTGGACGGCTGTGATGTCTCACGAGATTCAAGCCACAAGGTCCAAGGTCTACCCAAGAGGGCACATGGGCTGTGCCACTTCACAGAGCCTCTGCAGTCCCACCCCACTGGCGGCCGAGAGGTTTTGCACACCTTCAAAGCATAAGTGGCCTGGCCATCCCAATCTAGGAATACAGGTAGCCCTCAACTTACAACCCTTTAATGACCCAAGTTACAACAGCCCTGGAAAAAAGGGACTTAGGACCGTTTTTCATCCTTATGACCGTTGAGAGCATCAGGTGATCGAAATCCAGGCGCTTGACAAGTGGCTTGTATTTATGACGGTTGCAGTGCCCTGTGGTCACGTGATCCTTCTTTGCGACTTTCCGACAAGCAAATTATTGGTTATGAGAGGGACCGTCTCTTGCCAGTCACATCCGCCCGACCCATTAGAGCAAGGAGGCAGGGAATGTTGTGGGTCCCACCCCTGAGGGAGATACACCTGGTGGGATCCAGAAGAAGGGCCTTCTCCGTGGTGGCTCCCTCTCTCTGGAACATCATCCCCCCAGAGATTAGAATGGGCCCCTCTCTAACACTCTTCCAGAAGGCACTGAAAATCTGGTTCTGTCAGCGGGCCTGGGGGACCCAGAGCAGGATGGAGCCCATCAAATGGCTCGTGGGATCTGCTGTCGTTGAGGCAGGATGGGTGGGAGTTGGGGGAGTAATTCCCACCCCCCCAGATTTTGTTCTATTGTACTTTATTAATTTATTTGATTCTTTTTGTTAGTTTTTATTGTTTTATTTTTAAATACGGTTTTACATTCTGTAAGCCGCCTCGAGTCCCCATGGGAGAATAGGCAGCAATATAAAATAAATAAACAATAAATACACACACACACACATAAAGTCAAGGGGAAAGCAAGATTCACTTCACCACTGTTACTAACTTAACCACTTCAGTGATTCACTTAACAAATATGGGGAGAAAGTTTGCAGCAAAATTCACCAAACAACTGTCTCGCTTAGTTACAGAAGTTTTGGGCTGAGTTGTGGTCGTTAAGTTGAGGACTACGGGTTATTTCCCAGGTCAGCCAGAACGTGCTGGCTTCCCTTCCAAAAAACATTCTGTTCTTTAAGCAGAGGATCGCTGGACAGAAAGGCAACAAGGAGCTTGCACGAAAGAAGAGGAAATACTTTACATTTTCTTCTCTAATAAAAGGACCAAGTTATATTCGGATTCACTTCTGTCCCATTAGACGAAGCAAAGTTTTGAAAATACAAGCAAGAGACCGAATCCCTTTTAAGTCACGCAAACTGCCCTTGGGAGCTAAAACATCAGCCTGCCACAAATGTGCCCAGCAACACTTACAAGATTTATGCACATTGGAACAAAACTACCCCCCGGAAAGAAAATTAGATGTTAGTGATCCAACCAGTCGGGTGAGAATCAATTAATATTTATTGCTTTCTTGGCACTTTCCAAACATTCAGAAGGAACTTATTAAAACAGCCGAGAGATGGTTAATTGTGTTAATTACGGGCACCCAGGTTCACAAAGAGGAAAAAAAAAACATTAAGCCAATAATTTATGGTTGAAACATAAAATTGCACAAATGAAACAGCCGCTCATGTTTAAAACTGTGAAACGAATGACTCAGCATTCTAACAGACCCGTTTTTACACTAAAGAGGAATACAAAACGATAGTGTAACACACACACAGATTAAATCTGTAGAGGGAAAATCAGTTTGGGGTCATAAAATACCAGGCTACAAATCAGGAGATGGTGAGTTCCAGTTTTGCCTTAGGCACAAAAGCCAGTCACTTTCTCTCCACCCTTGGAAAGGGGGCAATGACATACCACCTCTGAAAAACCTTGCCAAGAAAACAGCAGGCCATCTCTGAGATTCACACATTGAAGGGGACAATTTAAAAAAAAACAACCCTCTGTAATGCATCTTTACATACAACGATTGAGTCTTTAGACCAATTCTTACAAAGCTTCTGGAACGTCACTTGCATTGACCCAAGCCAAACATCCAGACACTAAACCAAATGTCCCTAAAAATTTAAAATCAATACTCTGCTTATAGCTGGGACTGTACACGTTTCAAGCTAACCTATAGTCTAGACACAGTTTCCCAAAATAAACCACAACGGGCAGGATTGGCATAAACACCCATGATGGATTAATCTAAGGCAGGATCTAAGGCACTATCAAAGAACACTGTAAAATAACTGAACACTAGTTTATTATGCAACCTAATTACAGATCCACCCAGGCCAATAATGATCCATAACACTGCTGGCAGAAACTTCAAAAAAGTTTTAAGCATCGGAGCGATCTGTTCAATTTCCTGGATATGTGGAAGTAGAAAACCCCTCTGGATATGTGGAAGGCCAAGTCAGTTAAGTCAGAAAAGTCCCGGTACGATGAGCCAAATTATGGTACTTTTTCAATTTCTGTAATTCTAGAAATTTAAGAAATTTCTCAACTCTGGCAACTTTATAGTAGGTGGGCCTCAGTTCCCAAAATGAAGTCCACCAATTTTGAAATTGCCATTGAGAATCAATGCAATAGGTCAGGGGTGTCCAACTTTTAAGATTTATGGACTTCAACTCCCAGGATTCCCTAGCCAGCTCTGGAATTCTGGGAATTGAAAGTCCAAAAGTCTTAAAGGCTGGACCACCCCTGCAATAGAGCATTATTAATCCCACTAATATTAGTCCTTTCATACCCATAGCCTTGCCTTCAAAGCGAGCCAGCAGTCCAAACACAACTTCAGGAAAAGGGCTAGGAAAAACAGCCCTAAATTGGAGGAATCGGATATGAAGGATTGGACCATTGTGAAAATAGGCAGATAACAGGGGTGAACATAAATCATTGTATTTAAACTACATTCCCAGCTGCAGCCAGCAACTCTTGGAGATGTTTCCGGAAAAACCAGGGGAAGAAAAAAAGATGTGGCAGAACTCTTAAAAGGAAATAATCCACTATGATGCCGATACTGCTTGCCCAGAAACACGAGGTCTGAATTCACCACATGGTTCAAAGAAGAATTTTTTTCTGAGACAGCTGCTTGGAAGCCTTCAGGGGAAAAATGCCTATCACAACCTTCCCACATTATCAGAAATACGGATAATAATAATAATAATTAAAAAAAAAATCAGCCAGCGAATATGTTTCCCAGGGGTGAACGTAAAAACACCACAGCTAATTCTACTTTGGGGTGAGGAAAGAAGGGGATGTTTCCAACAATTGTGGGGAAGAGACACTTTATATAGAGCAAATAAATATTAATAAATGCAACACAGGGTGTGCCCTTGGAACTCTGGATGGGATCCCAGAATACAATGGAAACATACTTTAGAGCTGGGACTGGCTCTGGAGAACATGTAGAAGACTAATAATAAAATGTTCTCTTTGCCTTCTGTTAATTTGTGCCGTGGTTTAAGGCACCAGGCTGGAAACTTAGGAGGCTGAGAATTCTGGTTCTGCCTCAGGTATGAAAAGACAGTTGGGTGACTTTGAGCCAATCACTAGAAGACTGGGAGTTCTAGTCTCATGTTAGCCATGAAAGACGGTTGGGTGACTTTGGGCCAATCACCAGGAGACTGGGAGTTCTAGTCCTGTGTTAGCCATGAAAGACATTGGGTGACTTTGGGCCAATCACCAGGAGACTGGGAGTTCTAGTCTTGCGTTAGCCATAAAGACAGTTGGGTGACTTTGGACCAATCACCAGGAGACTGGGAGTTCTAATCTCACGTTAGGCATGAAAGACAGTTGGGTGACTTTGGGCCAGTCCCTCTCTTTCAGCCCAACCTATATTACAAGATTGTTGTCATGGGAAAAACAGGATGTGGAAGGAGTATTAGGTATGCATGCCCCTGTGAGTTACTTATAAAGATGAGATAAAAATCTAGTAAATCAATAAAAATAAATCAACTAGAGAAGCTGGAGCAATCAAGCATCTGCTTCAACCTCCGTTTCCTCACTGCGGTTTAATGGTTAACCCTGTTGAACAGCAACCTAAGAAATGCAAACTAGATAACGATGTCATCTTTTGATTGGCAACCCCTTGATAACAAAATTCACATGTGATTGATTGATCCAGTCTGTTGAGGGGCTAACATGCAAGTATTTGTAGCCAAGTTCACAAGAGGAGGCCCCGATTTTAATATTTTTTGACATCCTTATATAAGCTTATATAACAAACAACATACTCCCTGAAAAAATTAAGCTTTTTCTTTTATTCCTTTGCAGATCCAACTATTTCAACAATAAACCCTCACAGCCACACCATGAAGTTAGAAAAGTTTGTTGCAAAGTTTGAAACTGGGCAGTAGAATAAAAATTAAGTTGCGGTTTTCAGACTTCGTTACATAATAGGTGGGTTGTAAGTATTTTTCTTCCATAAAGTAACCCAAGAGGAAGAAAATAAAAATATTTATTTCCCGCTTTTCATTCAGGAGCTCAAGCCCTCCTTCCTACCTTCTTCCAAACAATATTTACTTTCCATGTCGACAAAAATATCAATTCGTCCATTTTTCTATCTTGCTAGAAAAGCCAATAGTGAAATATTTAAAAATGTCCAAGCTAAGAGCCCACCCACAACTCAAATTAATTCCATGCCAGCTTCCCACCTAATTTTCCAAATCCAAGACAAATACATCACCCAAATACAAATCAACCAGCACCAACAATTGCGCACCAAGAAGTCACTTTTGGAAGATTCATGGGAATGTTCAGAAATGACAACCTAAAATTTAAAAAAATTAAGACTTGCAGGGAAGAAATGGTAAATTGAAGAAAGAACAGGCTCTTTGTAATTCTCCAGACAAACTGATCTGAAAGTGAGTTTCAAAATGACCAGCTACAAGAATGATATAGAAAAAAGATGCTAGGCTGCATAATACGAATGAAAAGTGGTTGATGCTTTCATAATTAAAAGCGATGTATAAATAACAAATCAAAGGAATTACTTGGATAACTTTCCTATACTGGATTGACAAAAAAAAAAAAGACTCATTAAAGCTTTGAAGGACTTTGTGAGAACTTTATTCGATGGGATTAAAGATCAAGATTGTTAAAAGGAAGAACGTAAAGTTGGTTTATTTGATCAAGCTTAAAATAGACCTGGTGCTCATGACTGATAATTCTTAATGGACTTTTGCTGACATCAAGACCGAAGAATGAAGGTTTTAAGGATTTGTAAGTAAGCAATGGTGATTGGGAAGAAGAGATCATTTGCTATATTTTAAAAGAAGGTGATAAGTTACTAAAATAGTTTGTACCTGTGATAAAGAGAGAAGTTATTTCTTTATATATTTCCCTTCCTTTACTCTATCCTTGTTTTTTATTTTCTATTTTCTTTCTCTTACAGTTTCTTCTTTTGTTCTTTAGCTTTTTAATTGTAATCTTTTTTATAAAACGTTTATAAAAAATAAATTAGGAGCACTGAGGAACCACCTTCAGAAGTGAACTAGGACCCTCGTGTTGCCCTGATTCCGACATGTAGGGAAAGAAAGGCGAGAATTTCGAGTTCCCTCGGGTGGAACTTGACTTTTCCCTTCCCACATTCTCCCCCAGATGTCCAGCCCAACCCTCAATGAGGTATGCTCACTGCCTTGACTGGTATATAAACCGAGAGATAAAAATCTAATCCTCATCATCGTTCCCTCTTCCAAGCCAAGTCCACCCTTTTTCACAAAACCTGGGCCTTTCCAAAACAGCCAGATTCTTCCCTCCTCCACCCAGGACAAATGCAACTTCACACCTGTCTCCAACCAGCCCAACCAAATTTTTCATCCATGCTTTCATTGCTCCCAGCCACGCAGCTCATCCCACCCCATGTCATTTCCCTTCAGCTGAATTAATAGAAGAAGACCCCCTTTTCATGAGTTTTTCCATCAATCCCCTCGCCCAGCTTCTACCAGCCCTACTAGGTGGTCTAAGGAAAACACACTCAGGAGTACTCAATCTATATCTATTGTAAGGTTACCCCAACAGTGTATGTGGAGATTTTCAGACATACAGATCATGGTTGCCCAAAGGTGCTTTTTTTTTTTTTTTCCCCAAGAGGCAACTGGACTTTCTGGTTTTTCTTTGAAGACCTTTCACTTCTCGTTCCAAGAAGCTTCTTCAGCTCTGACGGAAAGGGTGGAGGATGAAAAGATGTATGTTCCTTGCAGTCATCTGGTCATTAGTAGTCTCTCTGAGAGTCGCTCAAGCCACTTGGAGGTTTTATGCCCTGAGGGTCACCTGACTAATGCAAATGGAGATGGAGCCTGCTTGGAGCTGCTGAAAGGACTGTGTTGTGGACAGAAGATGGGTGATGTGGTGCCCCTTCCCCTCTGTTGAGAGAGGGCTGTTCAATTTGGACATAGATGGCCTCTTTGGCCCCTCTTTCAAACTAGCGGTCTTCTCTGTCCAAAATGTGGACTTTGCTATCTTCAAAAGAGCGGCCTTTGTCTGAATGCAGATGGACAGCTGAATCTAGCCCTGATAGGTTTGTTCTCTTGTGTTGTGCCACGTGTTTAGGAAGTGGCTGAAGGCTCCCCATCCATTTACATCACTCAGGTGATCCTGAGGACACAAACAAACCCCCAGGTGGCTTCAACAATTCACTAAAAGAGTGCAAATGACCAGCTGTCTTCGAGGAACATAAATCCTTCCGGTTCCCCACCATCATCCAGCCAAAGCTGAAGAAGCTTCACGGATGAGAAGCGAAACGTCTTCAAAAGACAAACCAGAATGTCCAGCTACCTCTTGGGAAAAAATATATATATATATCTTTGGGTTACCCCAACAGAATCACTGCAGGGCTGGAAGTCTCTCTCCCCTCCATTACTTTAACTCTCCGCAAAAGTAGGAGGGTCCCTTCTGCAGACGCTTCCTTCCTCCACACACCCTCCCTACCTCAATTCCTGCTTTGGACTCTCCTCTGACCCTTGTCCAGCCTATATAGGCTCTTCCTCCTGCACCCCAAGGTCATTCTCACAAACCCAAGACTGGTTCACACGAGCAGCCTCGACCTCCCCACCAATCCCTTCCTTCCTCCCCCCTCCCCCCCAAAGCTGATTTAGCCACTCATCCCTTCCTCCCCCTGCCCCCCCCAGGCTGGTTTAACCTCCCATCCCTCCTCCTTCCCACCCCCCCAAAGCTGTTTAACCCCCTCATTCCTCCCCCCTGCCCAAGATTGGTTTAACCTCCCATCCCTCCCTGCCTGCCCAAGGCTGTTTAACCCCCTCATTCCTCCCCCCTGGCCCCTAAGATTGGTTTAACCCCCCCATCCATCCCTCCCTCCCTGCCCAAGGCTGTTTAACCCCCTCATTCCTCCCCCCAGGCCCCTAAGATTGGTTTAACCCCCCCATCCATCCCTCCCTCCCTGCCCAAGGCTGTTTAACCCCCTCATTCCTCCCCCCTGGCCCCTAAGATTGGTTTAACCCCCCCCATCCATCCCTCCCTCCCTGCCCAAGGCTGTTTAACCCCCTCATTACTCCCCCCAGGCTGGTTTAACCCCCACATTTCTCCCTCCCTGCCCCCCCAAGGATGTTTAACCCCCCAGGCTAGCTTAATCCCCCCATCCCTTCTTCCCTAGGCTGGTTTAACCCTCACCCCCACCCCACTTCCAGCTTCAATAGCCCTGGCAGCTCAACTCAGGGCCCCTCCTCCCTATACATGTGATTTTCCCCCCTCCCCATATTGAATTAGGACGTGCAATCCAATGGCTGGCTTCTTTTTATGGGGGGGGATAGGTCTCCTAGGCCTGGAGAGGGGAGTATCGGAGGGGGGGGGCGTTTCGGCCGCACTGGGCTCGATGGGCATTGTAGTCCTTGGAGGCTGCTTGCTCTCCCTTCTTCCTTCCCCCTCCCCGCCCCCAATAACCCTCAGCCTTTGGCCAAAGCAGTGGCCGCCCTCCCTCTCTCTCCCAGGCGGGAAGAGGGTTGCAGCCCGCAGCCGCCGGAGCGGCTTCCCTGCCACACAGGCCCGTCTCCAAGGACCGAGAAGGCCCCGGCTGGAGCGGCGGGGCTCACCTCTCCCTCGTGGCGGCGGCGGCACCGCCGCTGGAGCTGCCGGGCCCCGCGCGCCTCCTTCCCCAGGCCGCCATCTTGGAAAAAGGCTTCGCAAATGTCTCCGCCGAAAGGGGCAGCGGAGGGCGGGGCTCGGCGGAGGGCGGAGAGGGAGGTTTCGGGAGCCGCCTCCCGAGGGCCGCCGGGAAACGGAGTCCGACAAGAGGGGGCCAGGGAACGCCGGGCAACGGCCGCCTCCTCTCGCCCAAACTACAATCTCCAGCCATCTTGGCGGCGGCGGCGGCTCGGCGGGGAAACGGGCCGGGAGGGGGGAGGAAGAAGAGCGCGAGCGGTGCCGCCTGGGAAATGGAGTTCCGCCGCCAAGGAAGGCGGAGGCAGGAGCTGGAAGTAAAAACTACTTTTCCCAGGGAAGGGAGGGAGAGGTACGGGCCACGAGAGCGCGAGGGGCGGGGGGAGAAAAGGATTTTAACCACACTTCGGAGAGCGGACGGGTGGGTGGCTGGAGTTCTGGCCCCGCCCACTTGGCGCGGCTCAGCCAATGAGAGCCCGGCACCTCGTTTCTCGGGCTTCGGATTCAGAATGTGGAAAATAAAGAATAAAATGAAATGAAATGGATCTGTGGGGGCTTTGAAGAAGAGACTGGACTGGCATTTGTCAGAAATGGTGTAGGGTCTCTTGCTTGGGCGGGGGTGGGCTAGATGACCTACAGGGTCCCTTCCAACTCTGTTAATCTGAAATAAATGAAACAAAACATGTCCTTTCTGTTGAAACAGTGCTTTCCATTGCAAAGTTATGGGACTTTTTGGAAGGGGCTGGTGGAAGAGTCCCACCGGGCGATCATCAAACCAACATCTTGATAAACCATGGTTTGCTGTGTGTCTCTCCAAGCTTCACGATGCCTCTGAGAGCTTCCAAGCACAAAAATTCGGATACAGGATTGCAGAGATCGCTCTCCTGCTCCGCTTAGCTGTGACCTCACCCCCAGAAGTCCTCTTGACCCAGTTTGAATAATCTGCTAACTTCACATAGGATGGCTTAGTACTGGCTATGAATCTGTCCAAGAAACAGCTTTTTCTGCTGCCTCTGGACCTCAGCTTGGAAAATTGCTCTGTCTAGAATAGACAGACTATAGATAGTTGATAATTGATAGATGACTGATAGATGGTGTGTGTGTGTGAGATATGAGAGAGGAAGATGAGAGGTGGAGAAAGGGGGGGGGAGAGGAAGAGTGAGAGAGAAAGATGAGAAGGAGGAGAAAGAGGAAAGAAAGAAAGAAAGAAAGAAAGAAAGAAAGAAAGAAAGAAAGAAAGAAAGAAAGAAAGAAAGAAAGAAAGAACTCTTGGCATAAGTGAATCTATGCACTTTTCCATAGTCTTACCAGTCCCAACCCCATCATATCAAATGATCTTTAGTGACCAAACCGCTTAGCCACGCTTTTAAAAACTGTATTTCATGCAACAGGGTCAGCTTTTTATTAATAACACAACCAGAGAAGGAAAATATTAAAAACGCACATGTACACCAACCAGAAAGGTCATTGTTAAGAAGTCCTGAGTTAGAAAGGCACATAAGAATAAGGGTGAAAACAATCCCACATTGGTGGGAAACACAGAGTCAGCCCCACCCCTCCGAATCTTCTAAGCTGATGCCTCTGGCAGGGGCAGATGGTTCTTGAAGTTGTGCCCATCCTGTGGTTCTTGAAACTCTGTGTGCCCACCTAATGCCCTTCTTCCCATGCTCAATCTAACAACAAAGAGGGGCTTTATCCGTGCTCTCTTCTTCCTCCTGCAGATCCCCAGAAATAATTTTCGTTCTCAAAAGATCTGTTAAAAAAAGTTTCATTCCCCCAATTTGGCCTCTTCCAGAGAAATTGGGACTCCCAAGAATCTCTAGCCCAGGGGGTCCCCAAACTTGGCAACTTTTAAGACTTGTGGACTTCAACTCCCAGAATTCCCCAGCCAGCCATGTCTTTCTTTTTTTTTCTTAACCTCCTCAAGTAGAGAGATTGCAGAGGAAGGGATGACAAGAGAGTAAGCTGTGCTGGCTGGAGAATTCTGGGAGTTGAAGTCCACAAGTCTTAAAGTTGCCAAGTTTGGAGACCTCTGCTCTAAGCCACTTCAACTACAGCTGGAATCCCATCGTCTCTGGGACAGACCAAAAGCTGCACTGAGACACTTACAACTGAGATACTTCAATAGAGGAAAACGGGGCCTCCATTCCACTACCTTGGACTTTGTGAGTCCTTCAAGGATAAGGACCTAATTAGTATTTCCCCTGCCGTCCTCTGCAGGGCAAAAATTAAAAACTTTCCAAAAGCACCAGTGTTACTAAAAAAATATCTTAGTAGGCTCAACAGACTTTTGTTGGGGCATCATGGAAGGAAGGTGCAGCATTTCTGAAATACTGCATTTCAGACCAACTCTGATCTTTGCAAGTCACCCTCTTCAGCCGAGGACAGTATTCCCATCATATTTAGGATTGGTAAATCATCTCTTCTCCTCCACAGCACCCAATAGTATTTTCTAGAGAAGGAGGACAACTTCAGGGAGAGACAACTGAAGACCATGGGGGTGCCATAAGAGTTATTGAACAGTAAGGAGGAGAAGTTTTAAGTTTTCAAATTGTACGACAAGCAGTCTTAACATTGTTGCTTAGTGGGAGGGAAGCTGTCCATCAGACACGGCAAGGGATCTTCCAACTTGGCAAGTTTAAGACTTGTAGACTTCCAACTCCCAGAATTCCTGAGCTAACATGACTGGAGGAGGAATTCTGGGAGTTGAAGTCCACAAGGCTTAAACCTGTCAAGTTTGAAGACTCCTGAGTTACGGTGTCTGTGTGTGGGCATAAGAGTGCCAGTCCTCTCACAAAACTTCAGCTGGACTCTCACTGGTTATGTTTTTAGAATGGTGTTTCTCAAAACGTGGCAACTTTCAGACAGGTGGACTTCAACTCCCAGAAATCCCGCGCCAGGAATTCTGGGAGTTGAAGAAGTCTGCCCATCTTAAAAGTTGCCAGCTTTGAGAACTTTAGAACCATCCATGAATCAAACCATACAATACCATTTGCTGCTCCAAATATCACCCTTTTAGGTAATGAACCTTATCTCATTTTCTCCATTTATTTCTGCTGAAATTCCCAAAGACACATCTAAGGAACCGAACTGGACCAGGGGGAAGAAAGGGGACACTTGGATCCACAAGGGAATTCAAATTCTGTGGCAAAATTAACCCAAGCAAATGCTTCCGGGTGCCACCCTCCTATTAAACCAAGTTTCCCCAGTGTTGGCATCCTCTGTACTGGCTGAGGGTGATGGGAACTGTAGTGCTAGACATTTGTAAGGTGCTTGGCTAGGGACAATAGGAGTAAATAACCCCCATTCATGAATTGGGGGGAGGGAGAGAGCAGAAAACAGAAGGGGATTAGAGCTTCCTGCAAAACATTGCATTATCTTGCAAGTCATTGCAATCTAAAGAGGTAACTTTGACAATAGCCTCACTCTTGGATATGTAATATTTAAACAGGAAGATCCAACCTTGGCAACTTTAAAATCTGCGGGAATTCTGGGAGTCGAAGTCTACCAGTCTTAAAAGTTGCTGAAGTTAGACACCCCGAAGACTGGTGGACTTTGACTCCCAGAATTCTCACAGGTCTTAAACTTGCCAAGGTTGGACATTCCTAGTTTAAATAATCTTATCAGGGGTGCTCTCTTATCTTTCAGACCCATTCTTCCCAGGATCCACAGCCATCCTCGCCAGAGCCAAAGGGCTGAAGAAATGAAGATGTTCAATCAAAGCTAGAAATCCAATGTTTTCCCCCTGGAGTAGACGTTCCCCTTGGTATCACTCCCTCTTTTCTTAAACCAGTGTGAGCCAACTCATCTCAAAGAAGACCTTCTAAGTTCTATCTCCTGTTTCAGCCCCACGCAATCCCTGGCCATTCAGTTTGTAGGATTCCACCTCACATACACTATCTGCATTATGGATCCATGGTTTTGTTTTTGCTTTTAAACGGCTCGAGTAGAAAAAAAGACTCTTTTCTGGTTGGAGACGTCCATCGAGATGCCCAACACGCTTCCCTTCCTTGGGTCCATCTTTCTTAGCCCCTCACTCTTCATCTTCCTCTTCTTCCTCTGTATATAACGGGAAACATTCCCCAGCCAAGGAGATTGAGAAGGGAGGGAGGTCCCACCGAAATTGCGATAAATAGCCACGCCAGCCCGTTCTTCAAAATGTCCGTAGAATCCACCTAAACATCTGTGCACACCTTCACCCCAAAACACCCAACACATCGCCATGTTACCCTTGGCGAGCTCAGATGAGCAGTGTCCCAGTGAGAGAAAGTCCTCTCTTCTTGTCAGTCCGTAGTCAGATCAGATGGCAGAAGAAGCAACATTTATGTCACCTCTTGCTAAAGGCTCCAAAGCTTTGCCTCCTACTTGGCTGCACGGAAAACCCAGCCCAAGGTTCAGAGATGCCCTTGGAGGCCCAGGCAGCTCGGTGCCTTGTCTTCTTCTCCATGCTGCTCCTGGAGAAGAAGTTCAATCCTCGTTGGAAACCAGAGCCACTCCCATGCCTTCTACCCTGCCACAAGTGCATTCAACTGGCAAGAAGGTTCAATGTTGCCCCTGAGGGTTTCACTGCTCCCCAAAAAGGCAAATGCAAACTGTGAAATTCACATTTGGCCGAAACGGCTTGGAAGCAGGGTGGAGAAATCACGCCATCTGGTCTTTTTCAACAGTAGGACCTCTGAGCATGTACAGAAGGAGAGGTGAGGGTGCCCGGGGACAGCTTGGAGCCCTAGCAGGCCTGGCTACCATCTCCAAGCAAGGTTCTGTGTTAAGACTGTAAACGTTCCAGATATTGTGACAGGGGATTCTCCTTGACGTATTTCTGGATATACCAACAGGTGAGGTGGGCTTTCAAATCTTCCTCCACCACGAAGTCCAAGGCGGCCTGAAAATAAAAGACAGTAAATACAATAAAATAAAGACGAACTAAAGAAAATAAAGACACAAAGTTAGCGTCTGAAATGGAGGCAATTCACAATTTGCAACCACAGTCGGCATTAGAAGTCCTGTGGCAAAGCAAGGCGATGGTTGCATGAATCTGTGGCTGGTTTCACGACCCCTTTTGCCGCGGTTATTAAGTGAATCCCATAGTCGTTAAGCGACTCCGGCTTCCCTCCATTGACTCAGCAGAACGACTTGCCCTCCAGAAGTTGTGGGGGCTCCAAAACTGGAGGTTTTTAAAGAATGACAGAGTTGGAAGGGACCTTAGAGGTCTTCTAGTCCAGCCCCCTGCTCAAGCAGGAGATCTTACATCATTTCAGACAAATGGTTGTCTAATTTCTTCTTAAAAACCTCCAGTGTTGGGGCACCTACAACTTCTGAAGGCAACCCATTCCTCTAGTTAATTGTTCTCACTGTCAGGAAATTCTTCCTTAGTTCCAGGTTGCTTCTCTCCTTGATGAGTTTCCATCCTTTGCTTCTTGTCCTGCCCTCCGGTGCCTTGGAGAATAGCTTGTCTCCCTCTTCTCTGGGGAAGCCCCTGAGATGTTGGAAGACTCCTATCATGTCACCCCTAGTCCTTCTTTTCTCTAGACTGTCCATATCCCAATTCCTGCAATCGTTCTTCGTATGTCCTTCTTATAAGAAGAGATTGGACAACCATTTATCTCAAGAATCTTCCAACTTGGCAACTTTAAGACTTGTGGACTTCAACTCCCAGAATTCCTGAGCTAACAGGACTGGAGGAGGAATTCTGGGAGTTGAAGTCCACGAGACTTAAAGCTGTCAAGTTTGAAGGAGTCCTGGAATAGATAGATAGGGAAAGAGGTAGAATCGATAGATAGATAGATAGAAAGATAGAATAGAAAGAGAGGTAGAATAGATAGAGATTAGACAGAGATAGATAGATAGATAGATAGATAGATAGATAGATAGATAGATAGATAGATAGATAGATAGATAGATAGATAGATAGATAGATAGATAGAATATATCAAGAGTCTTCAAGCTTGACAGCTTTAAGACTTCTGGACTTCAATTCCCAGAATTCCTGAACTAATGTGACTGGAGGAGGAATTCTGGGAGTTGAAGTCCACAAATCTTAAAGCTGTCAAGTTTGAAGGCCCCTGGAATAGATAGATAGGGAAGAGGTAGAATAGATAGATAGAAAGATAGGATAGATAGAATAGAAAGAGAGGTAGAATAGATACAGAGAAAGAGAGAGATAGATTAGATAGAGGGAGGGAGGGAGGGAGATAGATAGATAGATAGATAGATAGATAGATAGATAGATAGATAGATAGATAGATAGATAGATAGATAGATAGATAGACAGACAGACAGACAGACAGAATGAATATATCAAGGGTCTTCAAACTTGATAGCTTTAAGACTTGTGGACTTCAACTCCCAGAATTCCTGAGCTAATGTGCCTGGAGGAGGAATTCTGGGAGTTGAAGACAAAAGTCTTTTAAAGCTGTCAATTTTGAAGACCCCTGATTTATCTAAAACAGTATCGGGTTTCCTGCTTGAGCAGGAAGTTGAACTAGACTAGAAGACCTCCAAGGTCCCTTCCAACTTTGTTATTTTGTCATTCTGCTGGTTGGAAATTGGCTGGGGGGCTTCGCAGAGGCCGATCTTATGATCCTTGGATGCCTTCTGCCAAATGGAAGAGAGGCATCTGCAGAACTGAACCAGGAGATGCTAAGGTAGGCACCAAGGAGAAGAGCCATCATGGATAAGAACTAGTACCCTTGGCTTAGGCCCAGGAGCCCAATATTCTCCAGCAATTCTGGCTTCTGCTAGCCAGGAAGCATAGGTGTGGACTTCTTCTGCCCCAACTCCAGCTTCTGAATCATCATAAATAATCCAACCCTGTTAGAGAAAGGCGTGACTCACCGTTGCCCAATTTACTTCTTGGTCACAACAAGCGCATTAGCCAAACCTAAGCAAAAAGTCATCTCAGGTCATGGTCTCCATCCAATGTTTAGAACAGGGATCGCCAACGTATTGGACCTCAGGGACCACCAAACTCATAATTTTAAACCCTGCAGACCAGAGACCCTGGGAAAATCCCCCAAAAAAGTCTTCAAGAAAATCCCCCACCCCGTTTTCCTACCGATCGATCGTTCTTTATTTGGGATCGCAGGATACCGTCTCCAGCTCCGTTCTTGGGAAGGGAGACAAAGAGAGAGAGGAGAGACTTTTGGCTTCATGCAAGGAAAGCAGCAGAAGCAGCTTTCTTTCTTTCTCTCCCCCAAACTCCGCCAGAAATGAGTCTTTGTGAGACTTGTCGTGCCAGCGCAGCCTCTTGGAGCAGGAGGCCTTGCAAGGTCCCAAAGACTCATTTCTGGTGGAGTTTGGGGGAGAGAAAGAAAGACTTTTGCTGCTTTCCTTGCGTGCAGCCAAAAGCAGAAGAAGAAAGAAGCGGAAAGAAGCAGCCCGGTGGCCAGGCCAGGCACGTGGGGCAAGTTGGGCAAGTTCCCCCCACTCCTCCCTTTCTCCTCTCCCCTTACTATCTCGTGCTGTTCACAATGCAAGCGATACAGGCCATGTGGGTGGCTCAGCCTTGTGTACCCACGCAGCCTGGATTAATTGCTTTGGGGGTGACATTTCTTTGAGGACCACCAGTGATCCCCGACCCACTGGTTGGCTACCACTCGTTTAGAGGAACTACAAGTTCAGGAGGACCTCAGGTGGCTACCAAACATTTCACTTAACAAAAGTTTCACTTAGCAACCTCAATTTTGGGCTCAACTGTGGTTGTAAGTCGAGGAACACCTGTATATATTTAACAAGGAACGTGGGAGGTTGGAGACAACTGCTTAGGACACTTTCAACAACAACACAAGAAATGAGGGCCTTTATTCAGCCTTCTAAAATCTAACTGCAGCATCAGCAGGAGAGCAGATAAAAATGTGTGTGTGGGGGGGGGGGTTTCCCTCTCCTTTACTTCCAAAAATTGCTTTCTTTTTCACCTGGGGGAGAATTCCGTCTTGGCAGAAGAAACCTGCTTTTTATGTAAGCCAAGGAAAACATTACAAAGAAGAACAGAGCAGACCTGAGGAGATAAAGAAAAACAGGACGCGGAGAAGAATCAAGATCCTAGCAAAACCATAAGGGGGGAGAGGGGGGGCTCTTAAGGCTCAGAATTTGCAAGCCAAAGCCGCTTATCCATAAACTGCAGGTTGCAAAGCAAGTTCAATCCCTCCCTCCCTTTGGAACCCCAGCTTGTAATCAGCTGTGCCGGTTTCTCCACGCTTATTAGCTAATTTAACGAACAAAGGCTGGAGGATAATAAAAAGAAATCAGCAGCAAAAGCCCAACGAGGCAATTTTGATGGGACCAGCTGAAACGCTGCACGACAATAGCTGTAAAGTCTCTGCGCATCCACAGAAATTAAATCAAGAATTTTTTTTTCCCAGTGGAGTTGCACCACAAATTCAGCGCTCCCTGGTCCAGTTTGCTCCAGATGTAAGGGATTTTCACTTCCAATTTCTCTCTCACTGGCCTGGAGAATCCGAGGTGCCCGGCCAAAGGCTGAACCTTTTAATAGGATTTACGATTTAAAAAAAAAAAAAAACATTTGCTTTAAAGCAAAGGTCTTCAAACTTGACAAGACTTGTGGACTTTAACTCCCAGAATTCCTAAGCTAACATGACTGGAGCAGGAATTCTGGAAGCTGAATACCCCTGGAATAGAATATAGAATAGGAATAGAATTTGGAATAGAATAGGACAAGGGTTTTCAAACTTGGCAACTTTAAGACTTGTGGACTTCAACTCCCAGAATTCCTGAGGTAACATGACGGGAGGAGGAATTCTGGGAGTTGAAGTCCACAAGTCTTTTAAAGCTGTCAAGTTTGAAGACCCTTGCTTTAAAGAAAAGACTGGTTAGAGCTGGAAAAATCAGATTTGCTTTGTGGTGGTTTCAATACACCAAGAGACATTCTACCGCATCTGCGAATTTCAGCCAGCCGACAGGCTTAGCTGAGATGGCGTCAATGTGAACTATGGGTCATCAACCTTACCAGGTGAATTTCCCTTCAGTTGGTGACAATAAAATGGATTTAAAAAACAAACAAACATCAATTTTGGAAATGTCTTTGGAAGGGACAGGTTAACAAATGCCGAGTTTAATCTCTTTTCTGCCTGCCAATGCACTTTTCTAGCAATTCATACTCCGGATCGAAAAAGGAAAATGCCAAAAATATGTACAATAAAATTTTATTTCTTTCCCTCCCAAAAATACAGTAGAGTTAACATTTATTTATTTATTTATATTTATTTAATACTTTGTCATTGTATGCATATATACATACAACAAAATTCACATAATACCCAGACACCAGACCCAACATGCACACTCACGACAATCCCCAATCCACCACAGTATAAATTAAAAAAAAACTAGTGGTACTCTAAAAACTGGCAAAATATTAGCTAGATCCAGGTTTTTCAATCTTGGCAACTTTTGAGGTGTGTGGACTTCAACTCCCAGAATTCTCCAGCCATCAATGGCTTGGCTGGGAAATTCTGGGAGTTGAACTTCATATTTCTTAAATTGGCCAAGGTTGAGAAAGGTTAAAGCTAGACTTTAACATTTTGCAAAACTGTGTTCAGTGCACCAGGTTCAATGAGTTTCAAAGTAGTTGAGTACCAAGGTACCGCTGTATTATTAAATCAAGCATCTATTCATTATTTATTAATTGGGAGATATGCTAAATAATTACTTTAAAATATTAAACAATGAACGATTATTATAATGATTGTTGGTTCTTGTTTAAGTAATTGCTACTGTATGAAACAATCCAGGGCTTAATGCAAATCTGTCAGGCAATTGTGAACATGTGAAGGTCCAATTATATTGATTTATTGATACTCAAGTCTATGCAAAAGAATCTTCTCAACTAACGATCATCAGGATCTGTGGAATTCAAGGCAAGTTGGATTTATTTCGCTTGTGACTATGTAGGGATTCTAGACAAATTCCTCTTTTGATTCCACCCCCTCAGGTTCAACTACCCCTTCTCCTACAAAACTTTTACATTCTCTGTACGGTATGTAAATCTTCGTGGGTGTATTTGGAACAAAACAACTTAGAATTAAGTGGGAAAGCAGAAAGGCCACCATGCATCTCTGTCAGGAAGGGCAACCAGCTAATCCATACCTTGGCCAGGTGTTTTGCGATTCCTCTTCCCCTGTAGGTATCTGGGACTTCTGTGTGCTGAAGATCCACCACCCTCTTCCCTACATATTCATACAACAGGACGGCTTTATCATGGCAGCCTGCAAGTGGAAAGAAAAACCATGTCACTCGAGACACACCAAACATTAGTAGCACGCAACCTTCCTCAACTCACATTATGTTCACACCTTACGGGCACTCCTTGACATACAACCATTCGTTTAGTGGCATTCCCCTCCGTTTGGTTAAAAAAAATCTATCCAACGTGCCCCATTCAGGAGAAATTAAAAATAAGTTGGAATTTACTCTCAAGTGCCTCCTATCCTACTCTCCCCCAAAACTATTTCAGGAACTTGACAGGCTAAAATTCCTGAAAAGACAGCATCTCGCCCCAAGAAGGGATGTTTGGAAATCCACATCAAGAAAGGTTTGCATTGACCCAAAAGTTGGAATGAGGGGGGATGGGATGGGAAGAAGAGGGGAAGAAACAGATGTTATGATGAAGATTGGTCATCTAAAATCAGAGAATCAGAAACTATCCATGATAAGAGACTGTCCAGCATCTTAAAAACCTCCTAGGTCTGTGATGGCGAACCTATGGCACGCATGACATAGGTGGCACACAGCGCCATTTGTGCTGGCACACGAGCTGCAGGCAAATATACCTCACTGCGTTTGCGCGTGCCTCACAGCTGATTTTTGGGCGGTTTGAGGCCTTTTTCGGCTTCCCAAAGGCTTGAGGAAGGCTTCTGCAGGTTTTGCAGGCCAAAAACTCGGCCCGTTTTGTCACTTCCTGTTTTTTCCAAAAATACCGGAAGTGATGAAATGGGCCTAGTTTTCGGCCTGCAAAGCCTGTAGAAGCCTTCCTCAAGCCTCTGGAAGGCCGAAAAAGGCCTCAAACCGGCTGAAAATCAGCTGTGAGGCACAGTGCAGGTAAGAGGGTGGTGGTGGTGGGATTGCGCGCACATGTGTAGGGGGCATGGAGGGGCGCATTGCCTTCTGGGCGTTGACACGCAAGCACAAGCATGGAAGCGCATGCACAATTTTAGGCACAGGAGCTCAAAAAGGTTAGCCACCACTGTCCCAGGTGAAGAACCCTACAGTACAGGTAGTCCTTGACTTACGACCATAATTGAGCTCAAAATGTCTGTTGCTAAGCGAGACAAACATTCCGCAATTTTTTCTCTGTGTTACAACCTTTCTTTCCACAGTTAAGTGAATCACTGCGATGGGCGTAAGAGTGAAAAACTGGTCATAAGTGTGACTCTTTCCAGTGCCCGAGCTTTAAGTGAATTGTTGTAAGTTGAGGACTTGGGATTCGTAAATGAATTGTTAACAAATCAAGGAGTAGCTGTAATTCCACAGCTAAATGGTTCCACTGCTGTGAAGCTATCACAATCGGGATTGTTCTTCTCTTAAATTTAAAGTTTTGGAGGCTTCTGGAACTGCAAAAAAAAAGCGGCCCCATTAAAATAAATGACAGTTATTACAGCTACTCCTTGATTGAACACTTTGTGCCTCTAGATTCCATGCGCTGAACCTAAGGCAGATGTTTCTCTCTGCTTTGTTAAATAAAATATAACCCCTTTGGCACAACATGCCCAGTCGAAAGCAAACAGATCTAATTGTGGTTTGGGCAAGCCGAGTCAAACCAGATTTGGCTAATTGAAAAAAAACGCCACCTTCTTCAGGAGCGATGATCTGAAGCTGGTTTGTTTTAACCTTGGGGGAAATTTCAACTCTGTTTTCCCGTTTGGGTTTCCTTTAAAATGCCTTTGTTCATCTGAAAACAAACAACAATTTTCAGGTTTGTCCTTGGAGCCAAATTGGAAGCAAGACAACGAATTCTGGTGGTTTATTGCAGCCTTTTACATGTACGTAAACAATTCCTATTAAAGGAAACCTATAGAAATATCCATTTTGCAAGGCAGAGTAATGTTAAGGCCAAAATATTTAGTTGGGGCAAACTGTTCTCCCAGGTTCACCCCAATCTTCAAGCTTACCAAATAACGCTAAGTCAAAACATAAGTTGCTTAATTATGGCTCAACACATACCACAAACCTAACAGGGTATGCTGTTTATTTAGTAAATCACAACTTGTGTGAAATAGTTTTATTCAAGCTTAGCGAGTTGAAGGTGTGCGGATTTCAATTCCCAGGATATCATTTGACCGCCAAGTCCTGTTATATTATGGCTGAGTATGACGTGTGCATCCAAGATGTTGGGGTGAGCAACTAGGATGCCTTTAACCATGATTAAGGGCACAGTGTGACAACTTGAAACAGGAGAAAACTGCATCGATTTTCACTTGTAGGAGTTGGAAAGGTCTATGTGAGGTTGTAAAATATGAGTTTTCTAGTCTGTTCCAATGTTTCTTGACCTCAGTAACTTGAAGCTGTGTGGATTTCAACTCCTAGAATTCCCCAGCCAACATGAGAGTTGAAGCCCACACAGCTTCAAGTCACCAAGGTTGAGAAATTGGTCTACTCTATGCAATGACTCTGATCGCCTTGGAGAAAAGACAAAAGCTCCACCGCCTTTTCAGATAAATCTCAAATCCTACTATTCTTTGCATAGCCTACTTTTAAGAATCAGCAACGCTTCCCCAGTTACCATGTGGCACTCCAGAATTTTAATGGGAAATCCAGAATCAAATCCAGCAGTATCCATAGGGTACAGCGCCCATAAAGTCAAGATAGATTGATTAAAGCTCAGCTTGTGGTTCTATCAGACCATCACAGACATCCTGACTTAGAACACAGAAGAACAGAGTAGGAAGGGACCTTGGAGGTCTTCTAGTCCAACCCCCTGCTCAAGCAGGAGACCCTTATACAATGTGATGACCCAGGGGTGGAATACAAAATAAACACAGTCACAAAAAAAAACAGATGAAGCCCCTTTTATTCCTTCACTTTGCTTCCAAGCTCCAAATATCCTTGACTGGAGACAAAAAACTCACATATAAGGAGTTACACACACTGGGAAGGACGCCAAACTCAAGAGAGGAACAATAAACTAGAGATATTTCCATGCTTTTTTTCCAGCACTGGCCTGTACGCAGGTCCCTCCTCTTATTCAGTTGTCACAGCTGCAGCCCATGAAGAGGATCGGGGCCCTCTCCTCCCCAATAGACCACATCTCTCCCTTATCTTCTCCTCCCTGCATGCTCCAGGATGGAGAGGGGATGGGCCTGGGTCCTCCTCTGACTGCCCAGCTGCCCTCTCCCGGCCTCCTCCACAACCTCCGGAGCCACACTCCCACTCCCTGTCGGCTGTTCCTCCTCTCCCTTAGAGTCAGTCTCCACCCAGGGGCTTGACATACCATTTCAGACCAATGGCTGTCCAATCTCTTCTTGCAAACCTCCAGTGATGGAGCCACAACTTCTGAAGGCTCTTCACCATTAGGAAATTGCTCCTTAGTTCTAGGATGTTTCTTTCCTTGGTTCATTTCCATCCATCGTTCCTTGTCTTGCCTGTTGGTGCTTTGGAAAATAATTTGAGCCCCTCGTCTTTGTAGGAGCCCCTCAAATATTGGAACACTGCTGTCACGTCTCCCTGAATCATGACTTTTAACCATGCCATGCAGACATCCCAACTCTGGATAACTCTGGATAACTTTCCTAAAACCCAGTCAATAAATCCAAGCATCTGTTCTTCTCCCCCCACTCCCACCCCCAAAAAATGCTCTGTTCTTATCTAAATACAGCTAAAAGACACCATTTGTACTCTCTGGCCATCTCTCTTCCCAACCGAAAAGAATTCAAGATGCCTTTACTAAAATCTTTTTAGCTGAAACAAAACCTTTGGAGAGAAACAAACCCCAAATGAACTTGATTTATAGCTCCGGCACATTTCCTTCGCAATCCCGTCACTATGGAACTATTTTAACCTTGTGCTATTTAAGGAAACTTCATTCCTTTGGTTGTCCAGCCTGCAAAATTCATTCGCTCTTTACTTTCAGCCATTGTCCAAAGACAGTAGCCAGGCCCAGAGAAAAGAAAGCAATTCTGTGAATTTCTATTTTGCAGCCATTTTTGCAGCCATCTCTCTCTCTCTCTCTCTCTCCCCTACGGACCACGTTAATTTTTGAGTTGTTTATTCATTTAACACAGCCTGCCGTTTGAATAAAACAAGTACAAACTTTTTAACAAAAGCTGCCAACTTTTTAAAAGTCAAGAACAGGGAAAAAACGAAGAGAGTTTGAAAGAGGTTACAATCCTCACTCTTTCGCTGCTACGTATAACATGTATTATACAACAATACCAGAAACTAGTCTGCAGTTCCTATTAAACCATGATTTAACTACAGAATACTTAATAAAGGCCAGGGGGACGCGCAAACAGACTAGGTTGATATATTTTGCTAAACCACTGTTTCCAAATGTGGAAACTTTTCAAGATGGATGGACTTCAATTTCCAGAATTCCTCAGCCATCTCTCTCTCTCCCTCCCTCCCCTCCCCTCCCCTCCCCCCTCTCTCTCTGAACTGTAAATCAAGTTCATTGGAGTTTCTCTCCAAAGGTTTTTTTCGTTCTTTCAGCTAAAAGCTATGCCGGCTGGGGAATTCTGGGAGTTGAAGTCCACCCATCTGGAAAGTTTCCACTTGCTAATTCCTCATGGGAAGGGCTTGGTTTAACTCAGTTCTGCAAATCCCAGTCTTTGCAGGTTATACATCCTAGCTGGGCTTTCACGACAACCGAGCTAAGGGCAACAACAAGCCATGGTTTAGCAGAAGGGAAGGCTTCAGAGACCTTTGAACCAAGCCAGCATGGCAGGCTTTCCAAGCCTCCCAAAGTCAATACAAGCCAGACCCCACCACCAGCTGTCAACTCTTCACTGTAGGTTGGGGTTGAATGAATCCACTCAACTTTTTCTCTACAGTCACCAAACCAGGGGACACAATTCAGCTGCGCGTAACCGCCCACCCCTCCCCAAGAAATCCAGGGGGTCTCAAAGCGGAGGTGCACACCAGGATGAGAAGTTTCCAAGGCCGGGTCGAGAGGAGGATATTCAGCTCCATCTCAGGCCGGGGTTTAAAAATAGAAAGTGAAGGGCCCGGCTTTTTCCCGAAAGGAGCCCGGGGGCGCCCGGTTGCAAAAGCGACGGCCGCTGAAATCAAAGCTTCCAAGCCTTCTCGCCCTCCCCCTTCCCTCTTTCCGCTTAAGCTCCGTTTTTTTTTTTTTATTGAGGGGGGGGGGAGAGAGAGAGAGAAAGGGAAGGTTGGAAGCTTAAGCGACCACTCTTGCTCGCCTGGGCAGCCCCCCAGCCCGGCTGAGAGAGCCCCCGCCCCCCATTTCTGGGCTTAACCACAGGGCTGGCATGCAACTCCCAACTCTGATGGGTTTGCCGGCTCAGCACAGCAGTAACCGGGGAGTGGGGGGGGGGGGCTCCTTCCCTGCCAGGTGGCGAACAAAAGATGCCCCCCCACACACACATACATACACACTGCGCCTGCCTGGAGAGCCAGCCAGGCGGGGAGCCTTGTTGGAGGGGAGGAGGGGGCACCAGCCTTTCTCCAAGCCTGCCGGGCCCTTACCGTTCAAGCGGACGGTGAATTGCCTCCGCTTCCGATCGTGCTCCACCTGGATGGGGAAGCCGCCGCCGCCGCCGCCGCCGCCGCCGCCGGGCTCCAGCAGGTTGAGAGGGGCCGCCTGCGCCATGGAGGAATCCCACACACACCCTTGCCTTCCTTCCCTTCCTTCCTTCTCTCCCTCCTTTCCTTCCTTTCTTTCCTCCCTCCTTCTTTCCTTTCTTTCCTCCCTCCTTTCCTTCCCTCCTTTTTTCCTTCCTTCACTCCCTCCCTCCCTCCTTCTTTCCTTTCCTCCTTCTTTCCTTCCTTCCTTCCTTCCTTCCCTCCTTCCTTCTTTCCTTCCTTCCTTCCCTCCTTCTTTCCTTCCTTCCGCAACCCCCCCGGCCGCTTCGCCTTTGTCCGTGCGTGGTGGGGAAGGTCTCGGAGGGGAGCCCGGGGTGGGGGGGGGGGGGGAGGGAAGGAGGGAGAGAGGGAGATCCACCCCCCCCTAATACGGGTCAGTAAATCCAGGTGCGGGGAAGCGCTCCGTGCGGGTCTCTCCGGCTAGGAAAGTCCGTAATGGGGAAGAAGAGAAAAGAAAGGAGCCTCTCCGACCGCGGAGCCCGCACTCGACAGCAGCAGCAGCAGAGAAGAGATCAAAGGCGAGGGATAAAAGCGCAGGAAATCAGCTGTGGGGTCACGTGGCCGCCGGGCGGCCAATGGGAGGCCCCGCGCTTTTGTTTTGATACATTCCCTTCGACTCTTAAAGGAGACGCGTTGCCCTTCCTGGTTTCTTTTTTCTTTTCTTCGCAGCTCGCTTCTCGGAGGGCTTGTGGGGAGCGGGGGGCGGGCTGGGGCTTGAAAAGGTAAATAGGGGGAATGGGGGTTAGATTGCTTTTTTTTTTTAGGTTTCTGTTTTAATTATATGTCATGTTTCTCTTTTTTTTGTAGGTTTCAGTGGTTTTAAGGCATTGCACGGATGATGTTAGCTGGTTTGGTAATAAAACGTCTTGCAAGAAAAGCATCAAGCTCACAGGGCACCAAGGACTCTATAGTCGTCCTTCTTCTCCTCCTCCTCCTCTTCTCTGCAAAATCCACTCCCTTCTAACACTGATGATATTACCTGGTTTTGTCATGAAATGTTTGCAAGAAAACAACAAAGCTCAGAGAGCACTATGGATCCCACAGTTCTCCTCCTCTCCTCTTCCTCCTTCTCCTCCTCCTCCTCTTCTTCTTCTCCTCTTCCTGTTCCTCCTCCTTTCTCTTCTCCTCCTCCTCCTTCCTCTTCTTCTGCCCCTCCTCCTTCCTCCTCCTCCTTCTCCTCCTGTTCCTCCTCCTCCTTCCTCTTCTCCTCCTCCTTCCTCTTCTCCCCCTCCTCCTCCTTCCTCCTCCTCCTTCCTCTCCTCCCCCTCCTCCTCCTTCCTCCTCCTCCTTCCTCTCCTCCCCCTCTTCCTCCTTCCTCCTCCTCCTTCCTCTCCTCCCCCTCCTCCTCCTTCCTCCTTCCTCCTCCCCCTTCCTCTTCTCCCCCTCCTCCTTCCTCCTCCTCCTCCTCCTTCCTTTCCTCCCCCTCCTCCTCCTTCCTCCTTCCTCCTCCTCCTTCCTCTCCTCCCCCTCCTCCTCCTCCCTCCTCCTCCTGTTCCTCCTCCTCCTTCCTCTCCTCCTCGTCCTCCTTCCTCTTCTTCTCCCCCCCTCCTCCTCCTTCTTCTTCCGCCTCCTCTTCCTCCTCCTCTTGCTCTCCACAAACTCCTCCCTTTTAGCACCGATGATGTTACCTAGTTTGGTAATAAAACATCTTGCAAGAAAACCACCAAGCTTAGAGGGCACCAAGGACCTCTGACGGGAATTCTGGAAGCTGAAGACGAACATCTTAAATTTGCCAAGGATGCAAAATGCTGGTCTTGGGTATGGTTTGTCCAAACACTAGGTTCGTCTTTTTAATGTTTTCTGTTTTGAAGGGTAAGCCACCCAGACTTATTCAATACAACTATTAACATGAAATAGTAATAGTAACAATAATAACATCAATAACAACAACAAATACAACCATATTCCTCTAAATTCAATGCCAGGTGCTAAGAATAGGGACAAAACTAAGCCCAGCCATCTCATTTTGAAGTCTGGTGGTCTCTAAAACGAAATGATAGTAGTGAAAATCCTACCTGATTTAAACTGAGTTGAATTTTTCATGGGCTTATTTTATTTAGTATTACATTTATCTGCCGCCCATCTCTTTCCAACTCCAGGTGATGACAGCACAAACACAATGGTCTCATTTTCTGGGCAGCAACCTGGAATCAGTATCTACCTGTTTGTTTGGGAGAATTTTTCTTTTTAAATTTCCTTTTCAAAGCTACGGGCTTGGAATGTTTGGGCGCATTAACCTGCTCTCACCTTGCTTAGCTTGTTTCAAGATGAGCCAAACTTGGTTAGGTGCTGCTGTCAGAAAGGGGTGGGGGGTGGAGGGACCAATTATTCTAAAATTGAAAACAAAGGGAGGGAAGAATCTGGGCAAGCAACAGAAAGGAACGAAAACATGGATGTTTGTGGAGATTATTATAGTATCCGCTCCTTGAACAGATTGGATTTTGAATGCTGTGAGCATTTGTCAGGAAATATGGCCTGCCCTGGTACCATTGTATGAGTTCCTGCCAGAGATTAACTGAAAGAAACACAAAGATTAGAAAACATGACTCATCACTGCCACCGATTCTAAGAAACAAATCCCAGAATTAGCAAGGCAAAAGCTCGGTTGAATTTTTTTTCCCCCCTCACCTCTTAAATTTGCTTTTTGTGCAGATTCTGTGACTTATATGACTACCGTAATAATCACAGGGGACAGAGTTGCACAGCCCACCTGGCCACAAATTAGTTTCAAAAGCCAATTTGTCTTCTTGATGATCTCAGCTGGACTTGGGACAGGAAAGAGAAAAGCGGAGAGGGAGAGAGAATTGGGAGGGGAGAGGGAGAGAGAATTGGGAGGGGAGAGGGAGAGAGAGAGGTGGGAGAGAGATGGGAGAGGGAGGGAGGGAGGGAGGGAAAGAGAGAGATAGATTTCCAACTGTTTTTCAGGGTAGGTAAAACATATATTTAAAAATACAACCTCAGCTTTTTGCTTTATACCTCACAATATACACTTCTGGCCTTTTTTGTAATAACAAAAGCTTTCCAATCATCAAAACTAGAAATCAAATTTTCGCTTTTTTTTTTTTTAGTTTTGAGCAAAAAGTCCAGAAGCGGTTTCCAAGTAGAAACAAAACTAGCTAAGTTCTTCTCTTTAAATAGAATAGCCTTTTTTGCCATCTCCACCAGTTCCATTATCTTTATTGTCCTGTCTTCCATTGTGGGAAACTTCTAGAATGCAGAATGACAGAGTTGGAAGGGACTTTGGAGGTCTTTTAGCCCAACCCACTACTCCAGCAAGAAACCCTGTAGCATTTCAGACAATCTCTTCTTGAAAAACTCCAGTGTTTGAGCACCCACAACTTCTGGAGGCAACTTCTCCCACTGCTTAATAGTTCTCCCTGTCAGGAAATTCCTCCTTAGTTCTAGGTTGCGTCTCTCCTTGATTTAGTTTCCATCTGTTGCTTCTTGTCCTGCCTTCAGAGGCTTTGGAGAACAGCTTGACTCCCTCTTCTTTGGGGCAGCCCCTCAAATATTGGAAGACTGCAAATTGCTTCTCAAGACTTCATTTATATTTGTGTGTGTGCGTGTGGTTTTTTTCCCCCTGGATCTCAAGTGGGAAACTATGCAACTTAAAGGAACAATCCTTCTCCCATCGCCCATTCCAGGAAGAAATTAGCATGATGCTCTCCCACTGTGTGTTCTGTACATACTCCAGGAATTTCATCAGAAAGAATGCCAGGAATGGAAGTGGGTGGAGGGAGATAGTCTGTAGTATCTGCCTGCTGTTTACTTATGCAATTCGTTGCTTCTTCAGGCCACCAGAATCTACAGGCCTAAAAAGCAAAATCTCCATTCCCTCCCCACTCCTAGGAGAAAGGTTAACAGGGTGGGATTCTACCAGTTCACACCTATTCGCTAGAACCGGTTGTTAACATTCTAAGCAGTTTGGAGAACCGGTTGTTAGAAGAAATTACTGGCCTAATCCTGTAAGGAAGGCAGGAAGGAAACATTCTGGGGTTGCTTACAGAAACTGCCTCTCCATTAACCCTTATTACATTCTTGGCAGGACTAGACTTCCTGTCTCAGGAACTTCTCTGGAGTTTTTTTCCCCTCCTTTGCTGGTACTTTGCTTGTGTGGAGGGACCATTCAAAGTTACAATGGCACTGAAAAAAGTGACTTATGACCCTTTTTCACACTTACGACTGTTGCAGCATCCCCACAGTCACGAGAGGCCAGGCGAGGAGATGCATGCCTATATGTGAGTGATATTGAGTTGGCCACACCCAGCCAATAACATGGCCACCAAGCCACACCCACCCAGTCACATGACCACCAACTAAGCCATGCCCACAGAACCGGTTGTTAAAAAATTTGAATCCCACTTCCTGGAAGGTTACCGCCGGTTTTCTGAACTACTCCAAATTTCTGCTACCAGTTCTCCAGAAGTGGTCAGAACCGGCTGAATCCCACCTCCCTCAAGTGTCTCTGCGGTGACTAAAAATCAATAAAAAGTCATAAAAAGGAAATCCTTCCCGTAAGTAACGGGACGGGCTTCCAGATCAAATTCAATGGGTGGATTCTGTCATTTATTCAACAGTCCCTAGGGGGCAGAATGAGCTCATCAGAAAATTTGCACAATGATAAAAGTCCCCTTTGCTAGATAAAATTTCCCATTAAAGCTCAGAGCTTTAATTAAAAAGAAAAGAGGGGAAAAAAAGGAATATTGACTTTTTTTTTTTTTTTTTGCAGTAAAGATCCCAATTCCATCCTAAGTAGGCTGGGAATCCTTAGTCGGCAGGTAGGTCCCTCGTCCTACAGCGGAGGGATGGGGGCTCCAGTTAGGAACTCCATTGCAGAAGCCGCTTCTCAGTTCTTCATCGGTTCTACCTGTTGGAAAACTGCCTGTGGGAAAAGCCCAGAATGGTGTGCCCAGAAGGAGTAATAACAGAAATCTCAAGGGTGTGTGTGTGGCATCAAGAGGATTTCTAGTGGAGTGGATGTCCCCTCTCTGTAGGAGGTGGGCAGTTTCAGACTTTGGATGGATGGATGGACGGACGGCTGAAAGAGAGAGAGATGATAGATGTAAAATTTTATATATATATATATATATATATATATATATATATATATATATATATATATATATATATATATATATATATATATATATATATATATATATATACATACACACACACATATATATAATAGATAGAAGATATAGAGCAGGGGTCTTCAAACTTGACAGCTCTAAAACTTGTGGACTTCAATTCCCAGAATTCCTCCTCCAGTCCTGTTAGCTCAGGAATTCTGGGAGTTGAAATCCAACAAGTCTTAAATTTGCCAAGTTTGAAGACCCTTGAGATAGATGAGAGAGATGATAGACGGATGGGTGATTTAGATAGATGAGAGGTAGAGATGATAGATGTGGTAGATAGATAGTAGATGATCTATAGATGTTATAGATCAAGGGTCTTCCAACTTGGCAAGTTTAAGACTTGTTGGACGTCAGCTCCCAGAATTCCTGAGCTAACAGGACTTGGAGGAGGAATTCTGGGAGTTGAAGTCCACAAGTCTTAAAGCTGTCATGTTTGAAGACCCCTGATGTAGATGATAGAAATAGAGAGATTATTGACAGAGAGATAGATGATAGACAGATGATATAGATAGATGGCAGATGTGGAGGGAGATAGAAATAGACGAGAGAGAGAGAGAGCATGCTGACTCATTAGATCATGCTTTGTTGAGCAAGTTACAATTGGCTGAGCCCACATGTTGCTCGAAATCAGTGTTTCTCAACCTTGGCAACTTGAAAACGTGGACTTCAAATCCTCGGATTCCCCAGTTTCTTAACCGAACCAGCCAAGTTGGCAGGAATCGTCCTCCAACCTTCAGCCCCAAACCCCCATCCCGACTCAATGAAGCAGCCCCAAATGAACCAAGCTACGTTAATATGGCCCTGTGACCCCCTGCTCCTCCCCATCTGGTCAACATTCAAGCCGTCTTCCCAGCCAGGTGGGGTCAACACAACCGAAGCGACGGCGGTGATTAAATCTCCTTCAGTTTTTCAGAGAAAACGGGGATTCCCTCTGATGCAAATACAAGTTTCAGCCAAGAGACTTTTTAAAAAAAAACCAAAAAACTGCAGCGGGGTCAGGAAGTTTATCTCTTGCCACCCCATCCTGCTGCAAAGCCCAGTTATGAGAATTTCCACTCCCAAAACGAACCTTTGTGAATGGTGGCTTCATTTCTTGGCCAACGGCCCCTTTCTCTGAAGGCCAGCTTCCCCCATCTCAGCACACTTCCTGGGTGTGTCATTGATTGGTGACACGGAGGTGTTATCAAAGAGCTTCTCTTGTTCTTCTGCCTTTTTATTTTTTTTCTTCCTCTCCCCCTTCCTTCCTCGTTGGGGGTGAGCTAATCCACCATTCTTCCAGCTTCCCTCCTGATCTTTCCAGTCCCAGATTCACATTAATTTTTATTTAATTTTTTTTGTTTCTCTCTCTCTTATTTTTTTTCCTTTCTTTTCCCTTCCTGGCATTTCCTCATTCCACTCAATCCATCCCGATAAGGAAGCAGCAATAAGGAACTGGATTTGCTCATGGAGATTGAATAGCTAAGCAACCATCAAGCTGGGGTGATGTCGATACAAACCCCCCATATTGGGGTTTGCAAATCATCCTAGTCGGGTTTATGCAAATCATTCAAGGTCGGGGAAGGAAATCATGTCATGGAATATTGTGCCCATGTTTGATCACCATGAAACACACACACACAAGATTTTGAGACGCTAGAAATGGTGCAAAGAAGAACAATAAAACTGATTAGGGGGCTGGAAGCTAAAATGTAGAATGAATGGTTGGATAACCAAATAACCGAATACCAGAGTTGGGAGGGACCTTGGAGGTCTTCTAGTCCAACCCCCTGATCCTATACCCTTCCAGATAAATGGCTGTCCATTCCACTGATTAATTGATTAATTGAAAATTAAATATTGTTGAAAGGAGAATTTCTCTATCACAGATTTGAGAGTCTCCCTTTATTGTCATATTGAGAAGGACAATTTGGTGAATACCTTTTAAAGGGCTTCAAGCACCCCCCCAGAGCAGAATTTGCCCAAATTCATGAGACGGATAGCTAATATTTGAATAATAGGATGAATAATATTTTGTTGCTTGTATCCTTACGATTTATATTGACTGTTTCCTAGCATGATTTGATTGCTTATTGTACCCTCTGACTATTATTAAGTGTTGCACCTTATGATTCTTGACTCTTGACAAATATATCTTTTCTTTATATATACATTGAGAGCATTTGCACCAAGACAAATTCCTTGTGTGTCCAATCACACTTGGCCAATAAAGAATTCTAAAAAAAAAAAAGAAATAAAATAAAATAATATAAAATACTAGCTCTATACCGGTACTTCGCTAGGAAACTATGTGGTCGGGCTTAGCTTTTGGGGAGGAAAATAAGGGGAAAAAAATTCTGCTTCTGCCTACCAGC
>CM042842.1:4614879-4637379 GCA_023653725.1 Bungarus multicinctus | reverse complement strand
TGGTTGGTCACACCCGCCCCTCACAAAATCAACACAACCACTGGAGAATGCGTTGCACAGCTTCAAAGCCAGCAAGCGAGGTGCCCGGTAAACCACAAATGGTGGGGCAGCCTGTTGCACGCCCTTAAAAGCAAAAGGTGGCTTGATCAGCAATGGCAACTTTGAAGTCAGGGCGTCCCAAAGGTGCTTATTCTGGAGGCAACTGGACTTTTTGGGTTTCTTTTGAAAACGTTTCGCTTCTCATCCGAGAAGCTTCTTCGGCTCCGACTGGGTGGTGGGGAATGGAAGGATTTATAGTTCCTTGCAGGCAGCTGGTCATTTGCATCCTTTTCGAGGGTCATTGAGGCCACTTGGAGGTTTAACTCTGTCCTCAGGGTCATCTGAGTGATGCTCCTGCAATTTGTCCCTCTGGAAATCCATTCCACACAAATTGTGTAGCTAAAAATCTGTAGAAGTCAGGGGAACTGCAGTTTTGTGCTGGCTGGGGAATTCTGGGAGTTGGAAGTCCACATGCTTAAAGGGGCCAAGATTGAGATATATTGCCATGGTTGATTTAAAAAAGGGGGGGGGCAGCTGAAGGGGTTGGTAGGGCAGGAACCCCTAACTCAGCCAGAACACAGATTGGAAATGGGTGCCAGAAGCACACTGGCCAGGGGGCAGTGTTAAAACCAGATTCCTTTCTCTGTGCACGATGCAAAATCAACTAATGATGGTGCAAAGGGCACCTCAGTAGGTGGGCATTGAAACAGTTGCCAAAGGCTCTGGTAAAACCAGGATTCCTCTCCCAGTATGCAAAGTCAGCCAATGCTGGTTTGATCCCCAGATCGCGATGATGCAAGGGTCTCTTCAGCTGGAGGGCACCAGAAATGGGTGCCAAAGGTTCCTTGACAGGGGGAAGAGGCGCCCAGGTAAGCCACACCCAGTGGACAAGATAAAGACAGCCAATGCTGGCTTGGGCATCAGACCACGATGATGCCGAGGGCAACTCGGCTGCCGGCATGAACTGAGGCCAGGAGCGCGTGCCCCAGCCTGGTTGGCAGCCCAGGGACAGCCCGAGGCTGGGCGCATCCTGCCAGGCGTGTCACGGGCTCCCCGCCCTGCAGAAGAACAACAAGGCAGTTAGGAATTTCCTCTCAGGTCACCTGGGCAAAAAACGTCTCGGGACCTGGGCGGGGGGCGGGGTTTGCGGCGGGACCCCGCCCCCCCTTCAGAGGGGTTAAGCCAATGGGGTGGGAAGCTGGGCGGGGCGAAGTCTTTTAGGCGGGGCGGAGTTCCTTTCGTGGGCTCAGATCGCGCTGGTAGGTTTGCGCGCACCTGTCGGATATGCCTCGCGGTTGCGCTCCGGGGCGCTTGGATACCTGCGGCCGTCTCACCTGCGTGCCGGGTCGGATTTGAGTCAGGGGGAGGTCGGCACGACGCAGCCATGTCCCTGCCCAAAGGTAAGGGGGCAATGTGAAAGGATAGATAGATAGATAGATAGATAGATAGATAGATGACAGATAGATAGATAGATGACAGATAGATAGATAGATACAGAGAGCGCGGGAAGCATCCCTCCGGACTCTGAACCCATCGCGAGCGGAGAAGCGAAGGCTAGCAACCACGAGACCCGAATCCCAGCTTGTCTTTGGCGGCAGCCTGCAGGAGGGAGGCGTCCGGCGGTCGTGTGAACCGTGCAGCGCAGCCTCGCCAAGGGTTGAGTTAAGCAAGGACTGGGGCGTTCGGGCACGGAGTTGGAAGGAAAAGATTCCGGGTGCAAAGCCTTAGTTGGGCTTTTGCAGGGTTGTCGAGAGGGAAAGGAGAGGGAAGAGAGCGGGGTTTTGGTTTTTTTTAGCATCTTCGCCGAGTTCTAAAACTAAGCCATGTTTTGTTTTTTGTTTTTGCCGGTGGGGGTGAGTTGGTGGGCTTCCTAAAACGTCGCATCCCGGTCTAAGGGTTGGAGTTCTCCCCTAGGAGGTTTGTAAGTTCATCAGGTTGCTGGAGCGTAGCTCGGTGTGTGATGCTCTTACGTCACCGGCACGGTGTGGCTGGTTTATGAGAGCTACCTCGGATGACCTGGCTGTTGGTCATTGTTTTTTCGTGCTTGGGATTTCTGTGCCGTTATTATCCACACGTTGCTGGGACACACAGGATGAGACAACAGGTTGCCTCCTGTAATCATTGAAAAGGGAATTTAATAAAATAAAATAAAATAAAATCCTGCAAGGATGAACTTCACCGTTTGTGTGTGAGAGAGATGCTAGATCCCATTTCCCTGTTGACAGATCATCAGAGTTGGAAGGGACCTTGTAGGTCATCTAGTCCAACCCCCCCCCCCCGCCCAAGCGGGAGACCCTACACCATTTCTGATAAATGGCAGTCCAGTCTCTTCTTGGAAGTCTCAAGTGATGGCGCTCCCACAACTTCCGAAGGCAACTTCTGTTCCACGGGTTGATTGTTCTCACCGTCAGAAAGTTTCTCCTTATTTCCAGGTTGAATCTCTCCTTGTTCAATGTCTATCCATTATTCCTTTTCTGGCCTTCAGGTGCTTTGGAGAATAGCTTGACCCCTTCCACCTCTCTGTGGCATCCCCACAAATATTGGAAGGCTGCTCTCCTGTCTCCCCTGGTCCTTCTCTTCCCTAGAGTAGCCAGGCCCAGTTCCTGTAACCGTTCTTCATATGTTTTAGTAGGGATCCCTGTAGGATACCAGGTTATGTTCTTTACCTGAAATTTTTTTCCCCACCTTGGTGGCTGTGGGACTTTCACAGGCAACATACCTGGTGGCGAGGAAGCCACTCCCATCATGCTCTGATCAGTCAGGTCCCAGAAGTGGGGGCCATAATTCCTTGGCCAAGCCAGCAGACACCAAGTGGCTTTGACGTCCACTTCGAAGAGACGGTCTCTTTGATAGAGAACTTCTGACATTGTGTAGAGCTTCTGGAATGATGATTCCTGGGGATGAGGGAGTGATCAAGCCAAGGTCAACTTTTAAGGACCATCTTCTAGAATAGTGGTCGCCAACCAGTGGGCCGGGGACCACTGGTGGTCCGCAAGAAAATTTTGGTGGTCTGCAGAGAAATGTCACCCCCAAAGCAATCCAGGCTGCGCGGGAACACAAGGTTGCACTGCCCTCATGGCCCGTGGGAACACAAGGCTTGCATCGCTTGCATTGTGAACAACACGAAGTAGTGAGGGGAGGGGGGAAAGGGGGGGAACTTGCCCCACTCATCCCACGTGCCTGGCCTGGCCACCGGGCTGCTTTTTTCCACTTCTTTCTTCTGCTTTTGGCTGCACAGAAGGAAAGCAGCAAAAGTCTTTCTTTCTCTCCCCCAAACTCCGCCAGAAATGAGTCTTTGGGTCCCTGCAAGGCCTCCTGCTCCAAGAGGCTGTGCCGGTATGACAAGTCTCACAAAGACTCATTTCTGGCAGAGTTTGGGGGAGAGAAAGAAAGACTTCTGCTGCTTTCCTTGCATGAAGCCAAAAGTCTCTCTCTTTTTCTCTCCCCCTGAGAATGGAGCTGGAGACGGTATCCTGCGATCCCAAATAAAGAACAATCGATTGGTAGGAAAATGGGGTGGGGGATTTTCCTGCAGACTTTTTTGGGGAGTTTCCCAGGATCTCTGGTCTGCGGGATTTAAAATTATGAGTTTGGTGGTCCCTGAGGTCCAAAAGTTTCAAAAGGAATTTGTCTTGGTGCAAATGCTCTCAGTATACGTCAAAGAAAAGATACATTCGTCAAGAATCGTAAGGTCCAACACTTAATAATAGTCATAGGGTACAATAAGCAATCAAATTATACTAGGAAACAGTCAATAAAAATTGTAAGGATACAAGCGACAAAGTGTGCCATTAAGTCGGTCGGTGCTGACTTTTAGGGATCAAATAGGTAGACTCTCTGCAGGATCATTTGTCTCCAACCTGGCCCTTTAGGTCTTCCATTGTAACTGAGACCATCTGCTTTGCTGTTAATTGCCCTGTATAACAAGAGTTGGGAGGGAGCCTTGGAGATCTTCTAGTCCAACCCCCTACTCAAGCAAGGAAAGCTATCCCCTTTCAGGCGACCTGTTCTCTTCCCTTTCTGCTTTTCTCAGCATTACAGGCCTCTTCCTTCAAGCCTGTCTTTCTCGTTTCCTCCAAGGTGAGGACATGACCTGAACTGCCTGGAAGATGATTTAGCCTTAGAAGCTGATACCTGGCTAAGTAGCACCATTGCTTAGCCAACCCCTGTCAGATCTGCAAAAGCCGTGGCTTGCCCGAACTCAAAACTTGAATTCCGAAAGAAGGAAAGAAAAAGGGATAAAAAAAGCATCTTACAGGGAAAACGGGAAGAAGAAAAACAGCATTCGGTTAGGTTGCTAGGTGTGACCCTCAATGGGAAGGAGACTTTAATTCTTGTTGTTGTTTTAAGAGAATTTTATTAGGGTGTAATGTAATCCACTGCCTTGGCTCCTTCTTGCAAATTTTGCAGTGAGGTCAAAGAAGGGATGTAGATACATACATACATACATACATACATACACAGGATAGAGCTGAACAGGATAGAGTCAATGGTCTAGTGGCAATTACAACTGCCTCACATGTAATACTTCCCTGGTTCGAATCCCAGTAAGAGTATGGCTAGCTGAAGAGAGCTAACTAGCTCGAAATAGATCTATCCTAGTCTCCCTTATTTATTTATCAGCTCAAAACCTTACACACACACATACACACATATGCACTGTTGCATATCTTTTTAGAAGTTAGGATTTTTTTGTTTTAAGAATTTATTTGATTTGTCAATTGCTTACAAGATAATAGATGTAAGTGTATACATAGTTATGAATATATGAAATGGGTAAGCCTTTCTCTCGGCAGCAAAGCAGAGGTGGGTATTCAGCCGGTTCTGACCTGTTCTGGAGAACCGGTACTGGAAATTTTGAGTAGTTCAGAGAACCAGCAAATATCGCCTCTGACTGGCCCCGCCAACCCCATCTCTTCTCTGCCTCCCATTGAGTCCCAGCTGATCGGCTGGGTCTTCTTTGGTTGCCCTGCCCAGGAGAAAGGAGCTGGAAAGCAGGTTAGTGGGGTGGGGAGAGAAGGGGGATTTTGCAGTATTCTTCCCCTGCCATGCCCACCAAGCCATGCTACACCTACCAAGCCACACCACGCCCACCAAGCCACGCCCACCAAGCCAGGCCCACCAAGCCAGGCCCACAGAACCGGTAGTAAAAAAAATTTGAATCCCACCACTGCAGCAAAGGTGGAGATGACACCAAGGAGCAAATGTATATTTCTGTCATTATCTGGAAGGGCATTCCTAAGCATCTCTGAGCATGACACATTTTAGCATGAGTCAGGTGTCGACTTCCAGGGAAAAGGGGGATGGATAGCGGGGGTTCATGCTTCCATTTGACATTCTTGCTTGGGTATCTGCGGCAAACAAGGATGAGTGGAGTAAAACTTGGCCAAAGATTGTGGTTGGCCTCTTTACTCACCTTAAAGTACACATTTCTTTGTTTCTGCACTTGGAGGTGAGATGGGGGTACACGAGACAATAATCTTTGAGGCCCTGAAAAATGGTGTAACAGCGTAAAGAAGATGTGGGACATCTGTGCAAAATTATCTGTTCAGAAGTAGACAGAGTTGAGCTGCGGAGTCTTCGGTGATTTCTGAGTTTGGTGGGTTTCTTGCAGGCGTTTCATTACCAAACTAGGTAACATGATCAGTGCTAGAAGGGAGTGGGGTTTGTGGAGGAGGAGGAGCAGGAGGAGGAAGAGGAGGAGGATGAATATGAGGTCCTTGCTGCTCTCTGAGCTGGGTTGTTTTCTGGGAGACCTTTCATGACCCAATTAGGGAACATGATCAGTGCTAGAAGGGAGGGGGGGTTTGTGGAGGAGGAGGAGGAGGAGGAGGAAGACTGTGAAGTCCTTGGAGCTCTTTGAGCTTGTTTTATTTCTTGCAGACGTTTCATTATCAAACTAGGTAACGTCATCAGTGCTAGAAGGGAGTGGGGTTTGCTCCTATTTTTTATATGTTAAAGAATTGAGGTGAGACTATCGACCAGCTGCCAAGCAATATTGGGAATTTGCTTGGATGAAATTGGAGGAACACCGTGTGTGTGTGTGTTTGTGTTTTAATAAAATGGGTGGTGGCGAAGATCTATCAGCACACTTCTTCAAATGCAAGACTCAACAAGGAGCTGACATTTATCTCTGGTTGTCTTTGGTGATGAATATCAACATGATGTTGTTTTCAAAAAAACAAAACCAAACCCAACCACAATGGTAGTGTTTTTTTGGGTTTTTTTTGACAATTTAACAAAAGGCAGAAGCCCTAAAGCTGATTTTAGGTTGCCAAAAAAGATCCACGAATAAAAGGAAAGATGGATTTTTTTTGTGGGGAGAACAGATTTTGCTTCTCGGTCCTGGATGGACATCTGTAAAATAAAATAGAGACAAGGAATCTATAATGTTTTTCAAAAAGTGTTGAGCCCAAGGTAGGTTTTGCTCGTGGCTAATCGACGGGATTTTAATCCAGCAACGACTGGAAGGCCAGAGGGAGGTAGACTGAATTTTAGGAATGCAGAGAAATGTCAATCATTCTGTTGGCCAGTGTTCCCCAAGAATAGTCATTGTAAGATGGATGGCCTTCAATATGGCTGTTATGTATAAGCTGTGTTGACAAAATCAGAAAGGAGGAGGTGAGAAGCCGCCTGGGAAAGCCAAGGGAAATCATCAAAACCATTAAAAAAAGCAAAAGTTAGAATATTTTGGACATGGGATGCGACACCTGGAAAAATACAGCATCCTTCACTTAATCCTCCAAGGAAAGATCGAAGGCAAATGAGGTCTAGGCAAAAGAGGAACATCGTGGCAGTTTGGACAAAACTCAACAGCCCTTTTTCGTGCAGCTGTTGATAAAAATAGGATCGCCAACATGATTGCCAACATCCAATGAAGGATATAGAAGGAGGAAGAGGAGAAGGAGGAGGAGGAAAAAAATTAATTGTAATGATAAGCTTGTTAATACCTGGGTGCTGAAAAGCAAGATTCTATTTAGGCCTCACTATTGAAGGATTCCCAGAAAAATACAGCATCCTTCAGTTAATCACAATCTAAGGGATTGTTTTGGACAAAACTCAACAGCCCTTTTTTGTGTGGCTGTTGATAAAAATAAAATTGCCAACATCCGATGATGGATAGGGAAGAAGAAGAATGAGGAGGAGGAGGAGGAGGAGGAGAAGAAGGAGAAGGAGGAGAAGAAGAAGAAGAAGAAGAAGAAGAAGAAGAAGAAGAAGAAGAAGAAGAAGAAGAAGAAGAAGAAGAAGAAGAAGAAGAAGAAGAAGAAGAAGAAGAAGAAGAAGAAGAAGAAGAAGAAGAAGAAGAAGAAGAAGAAGAAGAAGAAGAAGAAGAAGAAGAAGAAGAAGAAGGTCAATTCCTTCTTCAATTCTTCAATTCAGTTTGGTTTATTCTGGGAGTTAAAGTCCACCCATCTTCAGATGGTGGCTGCTGTGGAATTCTTAAAGCTTGGAGAAATACAAACCACAAAACTTGGGCACAGAGCGTGTTAAGAAGTCACGGGTTTGGGTTCCTTGCACGATGTCGTGGCGGCGTCCTGCAAATCGTTGCAGGATCCCATAAACAGACCCCACCACCTCTCTTGCAGTGGGATGACGCCACCTTCCATGGAGTAATAGTGTAGTAGTGGGATGAGAAGGTTGCCCGAGCAGAAGATCCAGCATTGCGTTTGTAGCTGCTGAAAAACAATCCCGTGCCCGCCCTCCCTCCCTCCCTTGCTGCACCCCCAACCCAGGCACATTCAAGGGGAATGTCCTTTTTGGGATCAAAGTTGGAAAAAAAAATACGCTGTGATTCATTAAGGGCTTCACATCAAAGGCCCGGGGAATGCTAATGAGTAGAGAACTCCGAACTGCACATTGTTTGCATAGTTGGGTATAATAGAGTAATTACTATTTACGTAACTGACTTTGTAATAGGGCATGTTTTAGTTTTCTCTGTCCAGGTGGCTCGAGGGCTGCTTAGAAGGATCAGTGCTGGGTCATCTGGGGTTACGGTGACCATACAGCTAGTCCTCAACTTACAATGGTTCATTTACTGACCGCTGGAGGTTACAGCGGCTCTGGAAAAAGTGATTTTGGATTGTTTTTCACACTTACGACCCTTGCAGCCTCCTCATGATCACGCTTGGCAACCCGACTCGTATTTACGACGGCTGCAGCATTCCCTGATCCCCTTTTGCAACCTTCTTGAGAAGCCAAGTCAACAATGGGGAGCCAGATTCACGTAAAAACTCTATTGTTAACTTAAAAACTCTAGCGATTCACTTAACAACGGTGGCAGGAAAGGTTGTAACATGGGACAAACCTCACTGAACAAGTGAAGACAGGATGCGACTTCACTTAAAAAAAAAACAGCTTTCTTAGGATTGTTCCATGTTCGAGGTTGTGGAAAGCACAAGTTGTTTAAACTGGTTTTTGATTTAGTTTTGCAAAGCAAACAAAACTCCATGGGATATTTTGTATCATATATATATGTATGTATATATACATACATGTATATATACATGTACTGTATATATGTATGTATATATATGTGTGTATATATGTATGTTTGTATATGTACATGTATATATGTGTGTGTGTTTGTGTGTGTATATATATATGTGTGTGTTATATTACTTTTTTGAATTACTTGCTCTTCTGCACTTTTGAAATACTTTTTCAGCATATTTATTTAGCATGTCCCTTAATGGTATAGATGCACAATATCCTGCCTTTGGCCAGGGGTTGGACTAGAAGACCTCCAAGGTCCCTTCCAACCCTATTATTCTACCTTCTTTGTATTTTACACTTTTCAATACTTCTTCTTATTTTACACCTTTTAAATGCTTTTTCTTTGGAGGGAGAAGTGGAAAAGAACAGCACTTGCCAAGCTTCAAAATTCAAAATCTCAAAGACCCCTCATTGCCACCCAATTTCTGCATGTAATATGTGTTTGTATTGGGGCGGGGGGGGGGAGAGTTTATTAAAATGCAAGCAGGATAAATGTCTTTCCCACCCTAAATAAATCAGAATCAACCCCGGATATCTTTCCAATTAGGGCAGGCGAAGGACGTGTAAATCAACCCCTCTTGTGCCTCCTTTAACTTGAAATCTTCTTCCAGAGTTCCACGCTGCTCTCTTTACTGCCTGGGTGTGATGATAATCTGGATTACTTAGTTATGTATTCAATTAAATACTTGGCTGTTTAGTCTCTCCCAACATCCTTTTCACATGAGGTTATGGAATAGGCAGGTGAGCAAGTTATGGGTCATGCTCCTTTGCAGGTGACAAATTAACAATTGTAAAAAAATAAACCTGTATAAACACACTGGCTGTAAAGAGACTTGGATTTTAATCAGATGCCTTGGGGATAATTTAGCGCATCCAAAAAATGTCTTCTTTGGTTTCTTATAAGAAAGAGACTGGTAGTTCGACTTGCAAACATCGTTGTGCATCTGGTTGCTGGTGATTTGTGTAGCTCATAGCTTTGTTAAACAAATTGTTGAGCCTGGAAGCTTTTGCGACACTGTTGTGTGCTCTGCAACACCGTTGTGCTGTGGTCCCCATATCTGAGTCTCAACCTTGATTCCGGCAGGATGAGTCCACCTGGGTGACTTTTCGCGAGGACCTTCTCAATCCCGATTCCTTGGGGCTGGTCCAGCCAAGATTTGCGTTGGTGCTTTTGAAGGGAGTGAATTCAGATTTGCACTTCCTATCTGGGGTCTTTGTGCGTGCAATGCATAAATCTCTTCTGAATGCATGTGGCTAGATGCATAATTTTGCATTTATTTATTTTGTCATGTTTCCGGGAGCGCGTATTGGGGGTGGTGACCCTTTGAGAGCTGCATGCAACGAAATTTCACTTTAACGTATTGCTGATTAAAGGTAAAACGTTTCCCTCGCACATCTGTGCTAGTTGTTTCCGGCTGTAGGGGGCGGTGTTCATCTCTGTTCCAAAGCCAAAGAGCCAGCGCTGTCCAAAGATGTCTCCGTGGTCATGTGGCCGGCAGGACTAAAAGCCGATAAGGCGCACAGAACACTATTCCCTTCTTATTTATTTATTTACAAGATTTATATACCGCCCCGCTCTCCCTGCGGGATTCGGGGCGGTGTACAGCCATTAAAAATACAATAATAACACAATAATTAAAAACAATTAAAAAGATTAAATATCGTGGCTGAATAATAAAAACAAGACAAGGGTTTAAAAATAAGGACTAAAACCAATTAAAACCGAATTTAAAACCCCATAAAAGCCTAGGCCAGACCGGCTTGATGAAATAAATAAGTTTTCAACGCGTGCCGGAAGGTCAAAAGGTCAGGGATGGTCCTCATCTCCGGGGGTAATTCGTTCCAGAGGGAGGGTGCCCCCAAAGAGAAGGCCCGCACCCTCGGGGTCGCCAGCCGTCTAGCCGACGGCACCTCGAGGAGACCCACTCTATGGGAGCACACTGGCCGACGGGAGATCGGTGGTGGCAGTAGGCGGTCCCGTAAATACCCAGGTCCCAAGCCATGGAGCGCTTTAAAGATGGTAACTAACACCTTGAAATGCACCCGAAAGACCACCGGGAGCCAATGCAGCTCGCGCAAGAGTGGCGTAACATGAGAATGATCTCCCCCCGGAGATACGAGCCATGACAGATATCCTCTCCTTCCGGCGCGCAGTTAAGACCCTATTTTTTAAACAGGCTGGCCTGGCCCAGTAAGGGTCTATGGGGTTTTAAGTTAACAGGGTTTTTTAAATTTTAATCTCATTTTTAAAAATTTTTGGGATGCAGCCACATCTATGTTTAATCTGGTTTTAAATTCTATTTAATTTTGTAACTTTGTATTTTATGTATTTATTAGGCTGTACACCGCCCCGAGTCCCTTTTGGGAGAGGGAGCGGTATAGAAATACGAACAATAAATAAATAAATAAATAAATAAATAAATAAATAAGAGCTCCGAGAAGCCCCCAAAACCACCCGCGCGGCCGCATTCTGCACCAATTGGAGCCCTCGGGTGCTCTTCAAGAGGAGCCCCATGTAGAGAGCATTGACATAGTCCAGGCGGGAGATAACGAGGGCGGATGTGACTGCGCGAAGCGCATCCCGATCCAGAAAGGGCCCACCAAAGTGGTCCCTATTTTTCTACTTGCATTTTTTATGTGCTTTCGAACTGCTAGGTTGGCAGAAGCTGGGACAAGGAACGGGAGCTCCCTCCATTACGCGACGCTAGGGATTCGAACCGCTGAACTGCCAATCTTTCTGATCGACAAGCTCAGCATCTTAGCCACTGAGCCACCGCGTCCCTTTTATGCCGATTAGTGTACCTTTAAAGTGACAATAAAGTGAGACTAAGTCTAGGAATGACTCCTGTCATATTTCTGAGCCCCCGACAGCACAAACACACTGGTCTTTGGGGGATGTTCGAAGCCTTCTTCTCAACTGGTTGTGTGGAACTCTGCTTCTACTAGAACGTCTCTTCAGGTTCATTGCGAACCGAGGTTCCAACCCTGGGTTTCTAGGAAACTGATTATTTTGGGATACAAGTTCTATAAGGAGAAACATTTGTGAAGCCTTCTCCTCAACCGTTGGGGTGAAGCTATGCTTCGACTACAACTTCGGTTGAGGTTGTTCTTGCAAACTGAGCTCTGAGTTTCGAGGAAACTGATTGTTTGGAGATACAAGTTCTACAAGGAAGAAGCATTGGTGAAGCCTTCTTCTCATGATGGTGGGAAGCTACACTTCTACTACAACTTCTGTTGACCTTGCTGACATTTTTGAAAACTGGGGTTCCATCTGTGGACAAGGACACTTGGAGGAGACATGAGAAGAGCTAGACAAGTGTTTTGAGGGCGCATAGAGCAATCCTTCTTCCTCTTGCACAACACTAACATGCAAGCTGCTTGGTGCTACACGAGCTGCTTGAGTTCTACAGAAGGGAAACATAGCTCTGCTTAAAACTCAAGACAGTGGAATTGGTTATCACGGATGGACACCACGACGGAGGTGATATAGAGTGGGAAGGGACCTTTGAGGTCCTCTAGTCCCTGCCCCAAGCAGGAACCTTCATGCCCTCTTGGACAAATGGCTGTGCAACCTCTTCTTAAAACCCCCCCAGTGTCACAACACTCACAACTTCTGAAGACAAGCCGTCCTACTGATGCCTTGTTCTCATTGCCAGGAGGTTTCTCCCTAAGTTCTACATTGATTCTCTCCTCGGTGGAGGTCCTACATCTTGGAGTTAAATAGCTAGTCATCCTACCCACCTTATTTGGAGAAAGAACACTTACGTCAAGGTGAAGAGAGTGTGTGTGGGGGGGAAGAACTAGGGTTCTTCTCTTTTGTGGAGTCCTTTTTTTTAAAAGGTGGCCTTGTAACTTTGAGCAATCACTAAAAATAGACTTTTATTTATTTATTTATTATTATATTTATATATATATATATATGAGCGGAGGACTATCTTGTAGGCCTGCTGCAGCCTTCGTGGTGGAGAGAGGAGGTTGCATCCGGCTTTGGAGATTCCAGGCTCAAAGAGTAGGATTTTGACAGCCATGAATGGGGCATTCATTCTTTCTGGGAAAGGAAGTCTCGTTTCTTTTTGGTTGTCGTAAGAGGCCCGGAAACCAAAAGACCAGAATTAGGCGGAGCCGTCCTGGAAGTTGGGGTGACGACCTTTGCTGAAGATAAAAACTCTGCGAGTAGCCAAGCCCACTTTTTGTGGGGTTGATATTTTCTATTTTCTGGAGGTTGGGTTTGTTTTTTGTTTTTTTCAGTTCTGCATTTTCTGAAGCACTGCACAGGCCACCTTGGGCTTTCAAGACTCTTCCCCCCCCCCTTCCCCCCCAAGCTTTAAACTCCTGAATTTTTATTTTTTAAACCAGAGACAGCTTTTTTTGAGGGGGAGGGGAGGTTTGGTTGGGTCTATGTTTTTTGGTAGTTTTGCATACTTGCTTTAAGTTTCTGTTTCATTTTTTTTTAAAAAAGGTGCAATGCTTGTTTTTTTTAAAAAAAACCAACCAACCTCCAAATCTACATTCCTTGGAGAGAGGGGAGGAAAGGAGGAGAGGAAGAGGGAAGGGAGGAAAGAAAGAAGAAAAGGAGGGAGGGAGGGAGGGAAGGAAATGAACAAGCAAAGAGAGAAATAGAGAAGAGAGGAGAGAAAGAAAGGAAGGAAGGAAGGAAGGAAGGAAGGAAGGAAGGAAGGAAGGAAGGAAGGAAGGAAGGAAGGAAGGAAGAAGACAACCAACAATCATGCCCTAACCTGCACAAAATGTAGGATACGCAGACATCTATTTGGAAACTAAAGAGTATTCCAAAATAAAATACAGATGAAATGTCTGGAAAAAGATGCAACACGTTGGCTTGCAAACGATGCCATCTAGTTGAGGAAGTGCAGGCCGGAGAGGATGCCCTTAACCCTAATGCTGGGTTGGTCCTCTTCTTCCTCCTTCTCCTCTTCCTCTCCCTCCTCTTCCTCACCCTCCTACTTCTCTTCCCCTCCCTCTTCATCCCCTCCTTCCCCTCCTACTTATCCTTTCTCCCCTCCTCCTTCTTCCTCTTCCTCCTCCTGCCCATCTTCCCTTCTTCCTTCTTCCTCCTCCTCCTCCTTCCCCTCCTCCTCCCCCTTCCTCCTCCTTGTCCTTCTCTCCTCCTCCTCCTGCTCCTCCCCCTTCCTCCTCCACCTCCTGGGACCAGCAATCCCTTCCCTTTTCCCCTTGCTTTGCATCGATCAGCCGCTGCTCCTCCCATCCCGTTTCTGTCTAACCAGCAATGCCCCTTTGATTTCAAACTTTGGGTCAGCTGTTGACACTTCCGGTTGCCTCCCTTCCTTTCCCATTGGCTGGGGAGCCCGGTTGATGTAGTGTGGCCAAATAAAGCAACTATAAAAAGTGTATGTGTGTGTCAGACACGGGCTGGAGGGAGAGAGAGAGAGAGACAGAGAGAGCAAGTGTGGGCGGCCAAGTTGTGAATGAAAGCCGGAGCAAAGTCTAGGTTTTTATCGCTTGGGGCTTTTGCAAAAGGTTTTCCCATCCCAAGGAAGGAGACTTGAAAGAAGCAGCAGCAGCAGCAGCAGCAGCTGAAAATTGGCTGGCAATTTCTGTTCAGCCATATTTGGGCTGCTTTTAACCTTAAACCACGTTGGATGGTTCACCCACCGCAGGAGGCTGCAATCTATGGCTTGCAAGTCTCGGATGCAAGCCATAGTTTGAACTGACAAGTTGGCAAAAAAAATAAAATAGTTTGTTTAAACTAAAGGATCAGGGTTTGCAAGGAAGGAAGTCTTAACCGCTGGATCTTAGGTGCTTAACAGGCCCATAGATTAGCTTCCTTCTATTTCAAAAAGTAGCAAGATGAACCACGCTGGTTTAAATCCCCTGCTGGCTGGTTAAACCCCTCCCCCCCAAAATATATATGTATATGTGTGTATATATATATATATATATATATATATATATATATATATATATATATATATATATATATATATATATATGTATTTGTAGCTCTGTTTGAACTGTGGGAATCCCTGGGGCTTTCTGAACTTGGTGGTTTTCTTACAGACCTTTCATAATCCAACTAGGTAACATCATCAGTGCTAGATGGGAATGGGGTTTTTGGAGGAGGAGGAGGAATTGTGGGGTCCTGGATGCTCTCTAAGCTAGTTTTCATGCAGACATTTCATTACCCAGCTAGGGAACGTTATCAGTGCTAGAAAGGAGTGGGATTTACACTGACGATGTTCCCTAGTTGGGTAATGAAATGTCTGCAAGAAAAACCACTAAGTCCAGAGAGCACCAGGGATCCTACAAAGTGGATTTTGGCATCTGTAGGATAAAATGGTTTTCATTTCATCATAAACACACGTGGTGGGAGTGACAGTCAGCCCCTACAGCTAGATTTCCAGGTTATTCTTGGAAGTCCCCTTAGATTGGTTGGGGCCACAGTCTTCCTCAATGCCGTCATCATCTTGACTTTTAGGAAAGTTGGCTTCTCCAGGCAGCCCTGGAATGAGTGGGCCTTTCTGGCTTACATCCAGAAGTTTACTGTGCATCCCCGCTGTTTGGGATTTTCCTTGGTGGCATTAATAATAACCTTTTTGTGATGCTGCTGTTATTTTGTTGGCTTCCCTTCAGGGAAAGAAGGGAATGGGACCAGGGGTGGGATTCTACCAGTTCGCACCTATTCGCTAGAACCGGTTGTTAACCTTCTAAGCAGTTTGGAGAACTGGTTGTTAGAAGAAATTACTGGCCTAATCCTGTAAGGAAGGCAGGAAGGAAGCATTCTGGTGTTGCTTACAGAAACTGTCTCTCCGTTAATCCTTATTAAGGATTAATAATTGGCAGGACTAGACTTCCTGTCTCTGGATCTTCTCTGGAGTTTTTTTTCCCCTCCTTTGCTGACACTTTGCTTGTGTGGAGGGACCATTCAAAGTTACTATGGCACTGAAAAAAGTGACTTAGGACCCTTTTTCACACTTACGACTGTTGCAGCATCCCCACAGTCATGAGAGGCCAGGCGAGGAGATGCGTGCCTCGATGTGAATGACATTGAGTTGACCACACCCAGCCAATAACATGACCACCAAGCCACGCCCACCCAGTCACATGACCACCAAGCCACGCCCACCACCTAAGCCACGCCCACAGAATTGGTTGTTAAAAATTTGAATCCCACCCCTGAATGGGACTGTCTAACCCTAACCCTAATATATCCCATTCCTAGCCTAGCTGGGAATGCAATTGGGGCCTTGGGGCCTTCATTCTGCGTGCCCTCTTTTGCAAAACCAAACCTACTGCACGAGTCAAAAAGAGGGCTGTGAAAATATTTACAGACTCCTCACATCCTGGACATAAATTGTTTCAACTCCTACCCTCAAAACGACACTATAGGGCACTCACTGCACATCAGAACAACTAGACACAAGGACAGGTTTTTCCCCGAATGCCATCACTCTGCTAAGCAACTCATTCCCACACTGTCAAATTATTTACTAAGACTATATTACTATTCTTCTTCTCATCCTTCCTAGTACCTATTTCCTTTTCTACTTATGACTATAACCATGTTGCTTGTATCTTTACAATTTATATTTTTTTATTTGTTTCCTAGTATGATTGCTTATTAGTAACCCTATGACTATCAATAAGTGTTGTATCTTATTGTTCTTGATGAATGTATTTTATTTTTTCTTTTATGTACACCGAGAGCATTTGCACCAAGACAAATTCCTTGTGTGTCCAATCACACTTGGCCAATAAAGTGTTCTGTTCTCTTCTCTTCTCTTCTATTTTCCATTCCTTATTCTATTCTATTCTTCATTCCAATATTCTGTTCTGTTCTACTCTACTCTATTTTATTCTACTCTTACTGTTAGTCTATTTGATTCTGTTCTATTCATATTCTATTCTTCTAATTTTAATTCTATTCATCACTGCAGATTTTTAAGAAGAGACTGGACATCTACCTGTCTGAAATAGTATAGGGTCCCCAGCTTGAACAGGGGGCTGGACTAGAAGACCTCCAAGATCCCTTCCAGATTTCTTTTCTTTTCTTTTCTGTTCTGTTCCATTCCATTCCCTATTTTATTCCCTATGCTTGCTATGCTATTGTATTCTATTGTATTCTATTCCATTCCATTCCATTCTTGCTCCTTCATGATCAGTTGCTGGGTCTCATCCTTCCCTGGGTGGGTGGTGGTGGGGAGGACAGGCCACAAGGCTGCTTCAGCTTCCTGAGCAGTAATTTCCTCCCTCTGCTTTCCTCCCTTCCCCTCCCTCCCTGCTTCTTTCCACGAAGTGGCAAGCTCTGAGGAAGATTCCCCCCCCCCCTCCCGCCCCTGTCTGAGACTGAGTCACTCTTTGCCTGTTTAACACCCTCTCCTTTGTTTTTTGCTCCCAGTTCTGAGAAGCCAAGAAGGTTTTCAGGAACGTTGAATGGGCCGTCTGGCTTGGCAAAGGGGTTCGCTGTCTCGCTGTCAGGCAGGCACCTCCGATTCCCAGATATTTTAGAGCCAGCTGGGAGAAGAGGGCACGGCACGGTTTGGCAAGCGGTGCTGAGGAAAGCGGGCGGCTCCTCAAGAAGGAGTGGAAGCCAGGTCACACCGATTGCACCGAGCGAGCGACGGGTGGGATGGGTTGGGTCGAGGGGGAGCTTGGCGCCACAGGTGAGGAAGGCAGCCGCGCCGGTTCGCGCCTGCCTCATTCCAGGCTTAGTATCTTCTGCTATGAAGGAGAAACCGTCGTTCTCTCGGAGCTGGGTGGTTTTCTTGCAGACGTTTGATGACCCAACCAGGTAACCTCATCAGTGCCAGTAAGGAGTTGTGGGGGAGGGGGGGGGGCTTTACTAGCACGGATGATGTAACCCAATTTGGGTCGTGAAATGTCTGCAAGAAAACCACCAAGCTCAGAGAGCAATAAGGACAGCCCCACAGTCTTCCTCCTCTCCACAAACCCCTTTCTCTTCTAGAACTGATGATGGCCAATAAAGAATTCTATATTCTATTCTATTCTATTCTGAATTCTATTCTACTCTACTCTACTCTTTCCAATTGTTTCCTACTCTATTCTATTCTGAATTCTATTCTATTCTATTTTATTCTACTCTATTCTTTTCAATTCTTTTCTATTCTATTTTGAATTCTATTCTATTCATATTCAATATTCAAATTCTATTCTATTCTTATTCTATATTCTATTCATATTCATATTCAATTCTATTTTATTTTTCTATTCTATTCTATTCTTTATTCCATTCCATATTTTCTATTCTATGCTATGCTGTGCTATGCTATTCTATCCTATCCTATCCTATCCTATCCTATCCTATCCTATTCTAATTCTATTCTATTCATACTATATTCTATTCTGTCCATGTTGTTCTGCTCTATGCATCAATGCACAGGAATTTTTTTATTTATTTTTTTGGCCACAAATTGAAGCTCCTGCAGGGTTCTCTTTCCACCGGGTGCTGTCTTGATGATTGCCAGTTTCTGAGCTGTTTTGGGGGATAATGGGGAGGGGGGTGGATTATTTTGTCTTCCTTCCTGCTTGACCTTGAAATCTTGCAAGAAGCCAGAGAGGAAAGTACACACACACACTCACTCTCTCTCTCTCTCTCTCTAGCTGAAAATGTGTCACACGTGCGTTAGGGTTTCCTTCCCTGCAGGAGGGAGGTGGGATTTGAGATCACACTCCTTCTCCTGCAGTAATGACAGTCGCCCTAGCTAAATGGAAGGCCAATAATAGGGTTGCTGAATCCCATTTTTAATTCTCTCTTTTTAAAAAACTTTCGCCTTGCAAACCTCAGCATATCTGTCTATGGAAATCTCCCCCTTCTCCAAATCATCTGGATCTTATTATTACAGGACTCACAGGCAAAGTCTCATAACATAAGAATTTTGTGGTTGCATCAACCCAAGTTCCTTTCCACCCCCCTTCTGACCCCCACATCCCAGCCTCTCCCCATAGCCTTGTCCAGGGTTTAATCCAGGGTTTCTTCACCACAATAGCTTGAAGTTGGGTGGACTTGAACTTCCAGCATGCCAAGGCTGGCTGGAGAATTCTGGGAGATGAAGCCCACCCATTTTCAAGTTCTTGAGGTTGAGAAACATTGGATTAGGTGCTCCTTCTGGTTTTCCCAACTCTATCATTCATTCATGGCTGCCCGGGGAATTCTGGGAGTTGAAGTCCTCCCATGTTCAAGTTCCTGAAGTTGAGAAATGTAGGTGATCCTTCTGCTCTTTCCAACTCTATCATTCATTCATGGCTGCCCAGGGAATTCTGGGAGTTGAAGTCCTCCCATGTTCCAATTACTGAGGTTGAGAAACACCGGATGAAACTTAACTGGTACATTTTCTTGCCACGGCTTCCCCCCCCGCCCGCTCCCCAGCTCCTTTCTTGACACCCAGGCCCAGGAGTGAGGTGCCCAATTCTTTCTTAGCCTGACTCATTTTTAAAAGCTCGAAAAGAAAACGAGTTTCTCCAGCTGCACCGAAACTTCGGGGTTTTTTTTTTTTTTCCACCTTCCTCTGCAATCTGACAGCGGACGGTGATTTTTAATGTGCAAGGGCGAGTCAAGTAAGGACCGAACTTCAGGGCCCTCCGAACAACCTTCGGATTCTGCAGAATTTAGCTTTTTTGCTCCAAGGAGTGGAGGCTGGCTTTGCTTCCACTCCTTGGAGGACAGGTGGGACTTCCCAAGTTTATTCTCCAAGGGAGAAATTCGCTGGCCATCAGATCAAGGGGGAGAGGTGGCATTTGGATCGGATCTAATCCAGTGGTGGGATTCAAATTTTTTTTTTTTTTACTACTGGTTCTGTGGCTGTGGCTTGGTGGGCATGGCAAGGGAAGGTTCCTGCAAAATCCTCCTTCCCTCCTCACCCTGCTAACCTGCTTTCCAGCTCCGTTCTCCTGTGCAGGGCAACCAAAGGAGACCCAGCCGATCAGGTGGGACTCAATGGGAGGCAGAGAAGAGATGGGGGCAGGCAGTGGTGGCATTCAATTTTTTGTACTACCGGTTCTGTGGGCGTGGCTTGGTGGGCGTGGCAGGGGAAGGATATACCGCAAAATCCCCCTTCCCTCCTCACCCCGCTAACCTGCTTTCCAGCTCCGTTCTCCTGTGCAGGGGAACCAAAGGAGACCCAGCCAATCAGTTGGGACTTGGGAGGCGGAGAATAGATGGGGGCGGGGCCAGTCAGAGGCGGTATTTGCCAGTTCTCCAAACTACTCAAAATTTCTGCTCCCAGTTCTCTAGAACCGGTCAGAACTTGCTGAATACCCACCTCTGGTCTAATCCCAATCTGCAGATCTGGGACTTGGCAACGGAGAACCCGGATCGGTTGGTCCCGAGTTGGTCTCTATTTGCAGTTGGTTGCTTCAGATTATCTGAAGGACGTAACTAGAGGCCTGCCTGTAATCCATTTTATGAAAGGGGCCTTCTGTTTTTTTATGAGCTGGACCCTCTTCCTTTAATTAATTAATACGGTTGTGCGTCCGATTTGTGGAGCGGAAACACAACCTGCGCCCTCATTCTGTGTAGCTGAAGAAAGGACCCCCATCTGACAGAAATAAAATAAAATATGCCCTCTTCTTCCCCAATAAAAATTGCACTTGTGAATGTGCAACTCACCAGAGGATTGGCATTCCTCGGTAGGGACGTTACAAGCTGATCTCGCCTCTTTTTCCAGCCCTTATCTTGAACTACTGTTCTTTCTCGTATCTCCTTCGCTTAATCCTCGGCTCGGCACATTTGCCCTTTCTGATCCCATGGGCAGAATGCAAGGTGGTTTTTTGTTTTTTTAGCAGGATGGAGAAAAGGGTGAGGACTAGAAACTTTGGTTCTTTTATTGATTTTTTTTTTTTTAAAAAGGAAAATGCACGGGCCTTTGAGAGACAGGCAGACAGGCAGAAAGAAAGAAGGAAGGAAGGAAGGAAGGAAGGAAGGAGGGAAGGAAGGAAGGAAGGAAGGAAGGAAGGAAGGAAGGAAGGAAGAAAGAAAAAAGAAAGAAAGAAAGAAAGAAAGAGGGAGGGAGAAAGAGAGGGAGAAAAGAAAGAAAAGAGAGAGAGAGGAGAGGGAGAAAGAAAAGGAATGAAAGAGGAAAAAGAAAAAGGAGAAAGGAAGGAGAAAGAAAAAGCAGAGAAACGAAGGAAAGAGAAAGAAAAAGGACAGATAAAGAAGAAAGGAAGGAAAGAAAAAGAAAGAAAGAAGGAAGGAAGGAAGGAAGGAAAGAAAGAAAGAAAGAAAGAAAGAGAGGGAGAAAGAGAGGGAGAAAGAGAGGGAGAAAAGAAAGAAAAGAGAGAGAGAGGAGAGGGAGAAAGAAAAGGAATGAAAGAGGAAAAAGAAAAAGGAGAAAGGAAGGAGAAGAAAAAGCAGAGAAACGAAGGAAGAGAAAGAAAAAGGACAGATAAAGAAGAAAGGAAGGAAAGAAAAAAGAAAGAAAGAAAGAAAGAAAGAAAGAAAGAAAGAAAGAAAGAAAGAAAGAAAGAAAGAAAGAAAGAAAGACTGAGTTGCATTTTTCTCATCAGGGCTGCCAGCAAAAACTATGCAGCCAGCAGGAACCTTCCTGGGATCTATCTGTCTGTCTGTCTGTCTGTCTGTCTCTGCAGAGGAGCCCTGTATGTGTGTTTGTGCCCATGTGTGTGTGTGTGTTTGCTTTCCGTCTTCTCCTCCCCACCCCTCTTTCAAAATATATCAGGCTGGTGTAAGCTTACACCGTTCCTTTCCCTGCTGGCATCTGCCTTGTCCACGCTCCAGCCGGGCTCCTGTTTCACTCCTGACGCAGGTTGCCACAAGGGGGTGTGGGGAGGGGGGGGGGAGCTGAGCCCCCCCCCTAGGATTGGGGAGCGTGATTGTGTGGGGGGCCCCGTCCAGGAAAGTTCCTTGGCTACCCAGCCACACAAACAAAACCTTTTCCTAACACAAGGGTGGCAGGGGGTGGAGGGGGGGGGCGGGAAAAGCTCTTTTATTTTTAAATCTCTTGCAGCCAATCCTGCTTGGCTTTTCCCAAGAGACCTGCTTTCTCCTGTCCTCCCCCCCCCCCCCCACTAATCACACACCCCCTCCCGGGGCCCACAAGCCCAGTTCTTTCAGACTGGGAGCCCGAAGGAGGGCCAGGCCCCAGTTCCTTCCAGTCTCAGCTGGAAGATGGGGCACACACACCCCAGGGGGGGGAAAGTATGAATACCTATCGGAGGATACAAGCCGTCATAGGTGAAGGAAGGACGGATAAAGATGGCCACCTCACCCACCCAGGGCTTATGTAAGCAGTCTGCATGGGAGAAATGATCATGAAATTATCCATCATAAATTACCAGGCGTTTCCCCCTCTCTTGCACCTGTTATGCAAAGTCTCTGGGAGTTTGGCTTCCTTCCTCCCTTCTTTTCCTCCCTTCCTCCTTTCTCTCTCCCTCCTTTTCCTTTACCTTTCCTCCTCCTTCCCTCCTTCCCTTTTTCCTTCACCTTTGCTCCTTCCTCCTTCCCTTTTTCCTTTACCTTTCTTCCTTCTTCCCTCTCTCTTTTCCTTTACCTATCCTTCTTCCTCCCTCCTTCTCTCCTTCCCTACCTCCCTTTTTCCTTCACCTTCCTTCCTCCTTCCCTTTTTCCTTCATCTTTTCTCCTTCCTCCTTCCCTTTTTCCTTTACCTTTGCTCCTTCTTCCTTCTCTCTTTTCCTTTACCTACCCTTCTTCCTCCCTCCTCCTCTTCTTCCCTTTTTCCTTTACCTTCCCTTCTTCTGTTTTTCCTTTACCTTTCCTCCTTCCTTCTCTCTTTTCCTTTACCTACCCTTCTTCCTCCCTCTTCTCCTTCCCTACCTCCCTTTTTCCTTCACCTTTCCTCCTTCCTCCTTCCCTTTTTTCTTTACCTTTTCTCCTCCCTCCTTTCCTTATTCCTTTACCTTTGCTCCTCCCTCCCTCCCTCTCTTCCTTTACCTACCCTTCTTCCTCCCTCCTCTCTCCTTCTCCTCTTCCTCTCCTTCCCTTTTTTCCTTTAACTTTCC
>CM042842.1:4582540-4614249 GCA_023653725.1 Bungarus multicinctus | reverse complement strand
GGAGGGAGAAAGAAAGGAAAATGGAAAGAGGAAAAAAAAGGCAAACGGTATGGCATAGCACGAGAAGAAAGAAGAAGATAAGGAGAGGGAGAAACGAAAGAAAGATGAGAGGAGAGGAGAGGGAGGGGGAAAGAAAAAGAAAGAAAGGAATGAAAGATGGAAAAAGGAAAAAGGAGAAGGAAGGAAGAAAGAAAAAGCAGAGAAAACGAAGGAAAGAGAAAGAAAAGGACAGCATAAAGAAGAAAGGAAGGAAAGAAAAAAGAAAGAAAAGAAAAGGAGGGGGGAAAGAAACCGGAAGGGACTAACGAAAAAAAATGGAAAGCAAACAGCACAAACCAAACTACAAAGAAAGAAGAAAGAAAAGAAAAAGAAAGAAAGAAAGATTAAAGAAAAGAAGAAAAGAAAGAAAGAAGAAGAAAGGAAAGAAAGAAAGAAAGACTGAGTTGCATTTTTCTCATCAGGCTGCCAGCAAAAAATATGCAGCCAGCAGGAAACCTTCCTGGGATCTATCTGTCTGTCTGTCTGTCTGTCTGTCTCTGCAGAGGAGCCCTGTATGTGTGTTTGTGCCCATGTGTGTGTGTGTGTTTGCTTTCCGTCTTCTCCTCCCCACCCCTCTTTCAAAATATATCAGGCTGGTGTAAGCTTACACCGTTCCTTTCCCTGCTGGCATCTGCCTTGTCCACGCTCCAGCCGGGCTCCTGTTTCACTCCTGACGCAGGTTGCCACAAGGGGGTGTGGGGAGGGGGGGGGGAGCTGAGCCCCCCCCCTAGGATTGGGGAGCGTGATTGTGTGGGGGGCCCCGTCCAGGAAGTTCCTTGGCTACCCCAGCCACACAAACAAAACCTTTTCCTAACACAAGGGTGGCAGGGGGTGGAGGGGGGGGGCGGGAAAAGCTCTTTTATTTTTTAAATCTCTTGCAGCCAATCCTGCTTGGCTTTTCCCAAGAGACCTGCTTTCTCCTGTCCTCCCCCCCCCCCCCACTAATCACACACCCCCTCCCGGGGCCCACAAGCCCAGTTCTTTCAGACTGGGAGCCCGAAGGAGGGCCAGGCCCCAGTTCCTTCCAGTCTCAGCTGGAAGATGGGGCACACACACCCCAGGGGGGGGAAAGTATGAATACCTATCGGAGGATACAAGCCGTCATAGGTGAAGGAAGGACGGATAAAGATGGCCACCTCACCCACCCAGGGCTATGTAAGCAGTCTGCATGGGAGAAAATGATCATGAAATTATCCATCATAAATTACCAGGCGTTTCCCCCTCTCTTGCACCTGTTATGCAAAGTCTCTGGGAGTTTGGCTTCCTTCCTCCCTTCTTTTCCTCCCTTCCTCCTTTCTCTCTCCCTCCTTTTCCTTTACCTTTTCCTCCTCCTTCCCTCCTTCCCTTTTTCCTTCACCTTTGCTCCTTCCTCCTTCCCTTTTTCCTTTACCTTTCTTCCTTCTTCCCTCTCTCTTTTCCTTTACCTATCCTTCTTCCTCCCTCCTTCTCTCCTTCCTACCTCCCTTTTTCCTTCACCTTCCTTCCTCCTTCCCTTTTTCCTTCATCTTTTCTCCTTCCTCCTTCCCTTTTTCCTTTACCTTTGCTCCTTCTTCCTTCTCTCTTTTCCTTTACCCTACCCTTCTTCAACTCCCTCCTCACTCTTCTTCCCTTTTTCCTTTACCTTCCCTTCTTGAGTTTTTCCTTTACCTTCCTCCTTCCTTCTCTCTTTTGCCGTTTAACCTACCCTTCTTCCTCCCTCTTCTCCTTCCTACCTCCCTTTTTTCCTTCACCTTCCTCCTCATCCTTCCCTTTTTTTCTTACCTGTTTCTCCTCCCTCCTTTCTTATTCCTTTACCTTTGCTCCTCCCTCCCTCCCTCTCTTCCTTTACCTACCCTTCTTCCTCCCTCCTCCTCTCCTTCCCTTTTTCCTTTACCTTTCCCTCTTCCCTCCCTCCCTCCTTCCTTTACCTTTCCTTCTTCCTCCTTCCTTCCCTCCTTTTTTCCTTTACCTGCCCTCCTTCCTCCTTCCTCCTCTTCTCCCTCCCTTTTCCCTTCCCTTCTTTCCTCCCTCCCTCTTTTCTTTTTCTTCCCTCCCTCCCCTCCCTCCCTTTTTTAACCCCTGTCCGAGTTGCACCCATAGCCAAACGGGGAAGTTGGGGGTGGGGTGGGGGCGGGGGAGAACCTTAAAAGAACAACCAGCCTTCGAATTAGAGCTGGGAGACCCTCAAAAGGAGAAACTCTCCCACCGTCTTCGGCATTGAGGGGTGGGCCATTGTCCCCCACATCACCCCCTCCTCCCACGGGCAGGAAGGGAGGGGGGGGGTGTCCCTGCAGCATTTAAGGAGGTGGGGGGAGAAGTTGGACGGCGCAGGGGGCATCTTTTTTAGCAGCGCTGCGGGGGCAGCTTTTGCAAAAAATATAACCTCCAGAAAGGCTGGGGAAAAGGGGAAAAGCAAGCCACGAGTGGGTGGGTGGGTGGGTGTTGCACGCCCCCTCCCCTTGAAAAGGGACAGGGACCCCGCTGGGTGCATCGGAGGTAGACCTGTCTCCACATCCCTCCCCCCCCCCCCCCCCCCAAAAAAAAGAACAGGGCATTCCTAGAGCCCCGCCCTTTTTGGCTTCTTTCCAGCTTCCTGTTTGACGTCAAGCGCTGAATCTCTTCGGGCTCTTTTTACAACTTCAAGTTGCGGAGTGTGTGCGCGTGTGTGTTTGTGTGTCTGTCTTTCTTTGTGTGTTTCTGCCCCCCCCCCCCCCCCGGTCCTCGAATGTAATCTGGGCAGCAGCCCCCCCTCCTCCTCCAACCCCCCCCCCCCCAAAAAAAAGAAAAGATTCCCTGCAACCTTTTTTTCTCCTCCTTTCCTATTTTATTTTTTTCTTTTTCTTTTTTTGGGGGGGGAAAAATTTCATCTGCTTTTTATTGACTTAAGATTTCGTATATATATATATTTTTTTTTTTGTGTGTGTGTATTTTATTTTTATTATCGTTCCTATTTCCCGTTCCTCGTCCCTTCCACCTTTCCGGAGGAAGATGGGCTTCCTGGCGGCTCGGGGGGACTCGGCGGCCCCCCGCCTGTGCGGCCGACCCGCAGAAGGACGGACCTTAAGCGAGGACTGAGCGTGCAAGCGAAATGGGACGGCGGCCGCGGTCGTGCCCGGGATCTTAAGCGCGTGCACCGATCCGTGGACTAAACTGTCACCGGGTGGTGGTTTTTTTTTTTTTTTTTTTGCAACCAGACCGGGTGCCTCCGAAAGCGAGCGCACAACACACACTCACACACACGTACAGAGTCACCCCTGCAAGGCGTTGTGTGTGTGTGTGCGCGCGGTTTTTTTTTTTTTTATTTTTTTGCTGCTTCGGTAACTTCTGGGAAATCGGCAATGGACAGAAAACAAGGTAGAGGTTATGTTGCAATTGCAAATTAATAGTAATAACAAGAATGGGGTGATTGCGGGGAGGGAGGGAGGGGGGGGGCAGGAGGAGGAGGAGGAGGAGGGAGGGCGAGAGGAAGGGGTTGCTGCGATCCGAGTTGGCTCCTTTTTTTTTTTCTTCTTCCCCCTTCTTCTTTTCCCCGTGCAAAGGTTAAACACGCCCGTTTCTGCAGCGGTGGCGCCGGGCGTGGGGGTGATGAGGGGGGGGGGGGGTGTTGAAAAGTTAAAATATGCACGGGGGGGGGGTAGAGAGAGAGAGAAAGAGAGGAAAGGAAGAGAAATGCGTTTATGAATGTGCAAAAAAAACCAACAACTCCGAACTTTTGCACGGGGGGGGGGGAGGCTGGTTTGCACGGGTTTTGCTTTTTTTGCACGGGGGGGGGGGGAAAGCAGAAAGTGCAAAGGGGCGGCGTGCAAAGGCTTTTTGCACGGCCCCGGTTGGGGGGTGGGAAGGAGTCGCCGTTTGTGGGCTTGCACCCTCTCCTCAAATTGTGGTTATATGAGCAATGTTTGGGGGGGGGGGGAGAGAGATCTGAGCCCGTCGGGAAAGCCGGGGGGCAGGTTGAGGAGGAGGAGTGGGGGGGGGGGGCGGCTGTTGCAAAACTTTCTACGGGATTTCCGGCCGGCGCTTGAGAAATTTGCAGCTCTGTCGTGCAGGCGAAGCTCGGAAAAAGCTGCAGCCATGCCTTTAAAATATATATATATATATATATATATATATATTTATTTATTTATTATTATTATTTATTTTCTCTCTCTTTGCAAAGAAAAGGATTGCGGCTTCTCTATTTCCTCTTCTTTTCTTTTTTTTGCAACTTCTGCAAACAGGAGGCCCGGCCTTCCTTCGGACAAAAAGAAAAAAAGAATTAAAAAAAAGCTACGGGAAGGGAGGGGGGGAATTCCAGTGGCTCCTCCCCGATCAGCTGCTGTTTCCCTCCCTCCCCCCCCCCCTTGCACCCACCCACCTACCCACCTACCCAAATGGCCGGGGAGAGGGAGCTGACGTTATTCCCCGTGCATCCTTTCTCGCAACCTTTGCTCATTCTTCCCTCTTTCCTCCCTCCCCCCCCCCCACCTCAAAAAGAAATACTTGAGCTGTGTTTCCTGCTTTCCAGTCGACCGAAACTGGGGTGGGTGGGTGTGTTGGGGCGGTGCGCTCTGTCCATGCTTAGAGGTAGCCTGTTCCCTCTCTTTCAGGAGCTGTAGATAAGATTGCATGCTGCCTTGCAAAGGATATGTGGCTTACAGATGGGTTAAATATCCATGACCCCCCTTTATCATGGGGTGGAGGGAGGGGGAGGGGAGGTTATTGGGGGGGGGGATACTCTCCTGCAGCTCAGTTTTCTGAAAACAGTTGCAAATTGCAATCTTTAGCGCGTATCAGTCGGCATAGCAGTTTATTCTGAGTCCCATATAAGAAGGGAACGGTCTGTGCATTTGCTAAACCAAGGAAGGTTTAGTATTACAGTTGGATGGGAGACCACTAAGTGATATAGACTAGACTGCAGGATTGGGGCGGGGGAGAGGCTTGGCTGCAGGTGACTTGCAAGCCACTTTTGTATGGCTGCCAAAAAAGCTAGGTGGGGATGGCCATGAAGTCGTCAAAAAGTAAGCTTGACTGACATATTTTTTTTTACCCTTTATTAATTTTTTTTTACCCTAAATTAAATTATGCTCAGTCCTGCCTGGTTGTTGTTGTTTTTTTCTGTGCCCAAATGCAGAAAAGTTTGCAAAGGATAGATAGATAGATAGATAGATAGATAGATAGATAGATAGATAGATAGATAGATAGATAGATAGATAGATAGATAGATAGAGATAGGTAGGTAGAGGGGGAGAGATGCTAGATAGATGCTAATTAGATAATAGAAAATAGATATAGATAATGATTGATAGATATGATAGATAATTAGATGATAGAAGATGCAGATGATAGATGGATGATAGATAGATAATAGAAAATAGATTGATAAAGATTGACAGATAGATATAATGATAGATTGATAATGATAGATGGATAGAGATATAGATACAGATATATAGATAATGATAGATAGCTAGAGAGGGAGAGATGCTAGATAGATGCTAGTTAGATAATAGAAAATAGATAATGATTGATAATGATTGACAGATATAATGATAGATTGATAATGATAGATGGCTAGAGATATAGATACAGATATATAGATAATGATAGATAGCTAGAGAGGGAGAGATGCTAGATAGATGCTAGTTAGATAATAGAAAATAGATAATGATTGATAATGTTTGACAGATATAATGATAGATTGATAATGATAGATGGATAGAGATATAGATACAGATATATAGATAATGATAGATAGCTAGAGAGAGGGAGAGATGCTAGATAGATGCTAGTTAGATAATAGAAAATAGATAATGATTGATAATGATTGATAGATAGAGATAGATGATAGAAGATATAGATGGTAGATGGGTGATAGATAATGATTGATAGATAATTAGACAGACAGACAGACAAGTGTTTCTCAACATTGGCAGTTTGAAGACGAGTAGACTTCAACTCCCAGAATTCCCCAGCCAGCCATGAATATAGATTTTTTTTTTAGTTTTTTTTTTTTTTAAAGTTAGGAATGCTGTTTGTGTCCTTGCCCGTTTCCTGGATTATCGCACCAGTGTAGAATCTTTGGTATCTGAGAAGAAATTCCTAGGAACTCATTGTGTTGACCTATGCGCAAGAGGCAAGTTGCTGGTTTTAGAATGAAAGAATTGCTAGCATTGTTTGAAGCGTTGCAGAGGGCTGTTGCCATCTGAACCAGGAACGAAGCGGAGTTTCCGGAAGCCCAGAGACACACAACAACACACAGCAACCCTCTGCGGATCAACGGAGCTGGCTTCCCTTAGCGTTTCGATGGTCGAAACATTTTTGCATAAGGGTCCTTCTTCACCCTGGCTGTCCCTTGTGAGTGTTAAAAGACTGCAAATCCTAAAGACCAGATGAGCCGGAGTTACACCCCTATGAGGTAGGCCAGCATGTTTCACCTGCGGACCCACAACGGCTCCTCCTCGCTGAGCGACCGTTTTGATGAGAAAGTCCCTTGGCAAACAATCTTCCCTTTGATGGCGGGGGTGCAAAGCTGGTGAAAAAGCAGAAAGATCAGAATCACGGTTTCGTTTAGCGACTGCTCCTGTTAAAGACCAAGCTGCCGGTTGATAAACGAGGACCAAGCTGGATTCGGATGTCGCCTTAATGCAAAATTGCACGAGGCTTTTCCTGGAGAAAGAAGAGGTCGAGTTATAGAAGCGGTGCAATCTGTAATTCTGATGCCAGGCTGCTGCAAATAATTCAGACCAGAGCATTTGATTTTTATTTATTTTCGGACTTCCTCTCCCTCTGCCAGCCAATTTTTTTATTTTTATTTTTTGTCGTTTGGCATTATACTCCGCCTCTTTGAGTGAGTGGGTGGGTGGGGGGCTATAATTTGCCCTGGGAATTGAAATCCCAGGGCATTTTCTTTCTCTTTAGAAGGCAGGAAAGCCTATTGCCAGCTGCTTCCTTCTTTCCTGGGACTTTGTGGTGCAGGACTTCAAACCAAACGCCAAGGCTGTCGGAAATTGTGCTGTCATGGAACATTGTGACACACACACACACACACACATACACCCCTCCAAATGGGGCATTCCGAGCCCAGAAAGGGGCTGTTCTTAATCTCCGGTCCCCTCTGGCTACTTTTGCAGTGGGATGTTCCACATTCCACTGGGCAGGGGGGATATTTTGCAAACATCGATGAAGTCCGGTGGGCAGCGGTGTCCTTGGCAAATCGAAGCTGCCGTGTTTTTATTCAAAGGGTGTTATCGTATTTCCAGGGGTTCCCCTTTCTCCCTTTTCAAAAGGTGGCATCAGTCACCCTGCGTTTTAGTTTGGCCTAACAACGTCGGAAGAAGGAAGTGCACCGGGTCGTTCTTGGCGGGAAAGATCAGAAGGGGCTGACACCGAGAAGGTCTAGTTGGAAAATGGCACCCACCCAGAGGTGGGATTCAACTGGTGTAACAGCTGGTTCGGTGAGCATGCGGGTGGGGTGTTTGAAAACAGCTCTACAACTTCTCTTCTGACCCAAACCTTGTTCCAAGGAAACAACCACCAAACAGAGCAAAACCTTTTAATGATTCTCAACGAATTCTGTTCCTTCACATCTTTAAAAGGCTCTTTCAAACTAATTGTCTCTGATAAGAACGAGCCTTACCAAGGTGGTGCAAGGCTGCCAAGAACACTAGATAAAGTTGCCAAGCAATATTTCAAACACAAACTAAGAGAGTCCAGATGTCCACAAGGCTTGAGTGCAAAAACTTCTTTGCTTCCTGCAAAGAACTGCGGTTTCTCAGCTGGCTTTTATCTCTTAAGGGAGGGGCCATTACCTTGCAGCCTTACTCTCGAGTTGCCCGTGCTGCTGCAGCTGCTCTTTCCTTCTGTGCATGCGCGCTGGGCACAGGCTCCTCGGGGACCTCTTCCTCATTGCTGCCAGCCTCCACCATCTCCAAAGGCAGCACTCCACTCCCTGATGGTCCTGGCCCCATCCCTGCATCACATGCAGGCCCCTCCTCCGAGTCCTCGCTCTCTGAGACCTCAGCCTTCCACACCTGCTGCCCGCGAACCACAACACCTACTGCAGCCCCAGTGAGTAAAAATAGCTGATTCGTGCGGCAATCCTCTTATTGCCGCGCGAATCAGCTGAGCTGCAAAACATGGAAATATAGGACAGACTAGCTCAAGGGCAACTAATCATTGGAACAACCAGTTCGCGTGAACCGGTCCAAACCGTCGGAATCCCACCCCTGCACACACCGCATTTCAGAGACAGATGGTGTTTTAAGAGCCCGGTCTCAACTTTGACATGGAATGCCAAGGTGTATAAGTGGTCCCTCACTTGCAACCGTTTGTTGAGCAACTGCTGGAAGTTACAACGGTGCTGGAAGACAGGGACTTAACGACTGCTCCTCACGCATAGAAGGAGGCACAACTTAGGAGCTTTGAAACACTAGCTCTGCGAGAGAGGATCCTGATTGTAATAAACCAGCTATTTTAAGAAAGGATGACTCAGCAGAAGGGAATACAGGAAGTCCTCGATTTAACAATAGTTCATTTAGCGGCCGTTCCAGTTACAACGGCCCTAAAAAACGTGGCTTATGACCGTCTTTCAGAGTTACAACCTTGGCAGCCGTCCCCGTGATCATTCGGATGCTTGGCCACTGACTCGTATTTATGATGGTCACAGCCTCCGGGGGGGGGGGGGGGTCACGTTAATCCCTTTCGGCGACCTTCCCACAAGCAACGGGGACACCAGATTCACTTAACGACCGGGTTACTAAATTATCCACCTGCAGTGATTCACTGAACAACGGTGGCAAGGAAAGAAAGGGAGCAAAATTGAACAAAGGTCTTGCTTAACAACAGAATGTTGAGGGCTCCATTGCGGTCATAAGTTGAGAAGGTACTCCTCAAAACCCATCCTGCCTATGGTTTTCCCAAGACTCAAACCGTCTCTGCCTGTAGCCTGCAAGATTTATATGTTTTTTCCCAGCCAAACAGAAGTTTTGCCTGTCTTGGAGATCTGTCCGGTCATCCGAGGAAGGGGGTGAATGTATTTTTACCATCCTTTTGGTGACTCAAAGCCTGGTGACATCACCGGCTTCAGGCGGGCCAAAAAAGTTCTTTGGGAACAAAAGAGTCGTCTTCTTGGAAACCGTGCAAGGAAGTTTAGGAGGAGAATTCCATATAAATGCTGGAGGGCTGGGGTTTTTTTTTTTTTTTGCTTTTTATTAAAAGTAGGGGAGAAGTCTTGGCATTTGGAAAGACTGAATCGGGCAGCTGGGTGGGGGAAAATGAGATGGCACCACTGCAGAATGTTTAAAAGTTGGAGGTTTTTTTTTTTTTAAAGGATTGGAACTTAAAGTTTGCATCAGTCTAAAAGAGCCAGCCCCTTTAGACTTAAAAACAGCTTTTGTAGTGGTCTGCAGGATGGTTTGGGGGAGGGGGTGCCAAGCCTAGCCTTAAGAGAGAATAGGGCGCTGGCAGAACCTCAAAAAAGGCTCACCAAAACCCTTTGAGGACAAGAGAAAGCTTAACAAATGGAAGCAAATCATGTATTTATTGGGGTTTTCAATCCCTGCCTTTTTTATTGTTTGATATAAAGTCAAGGTGGCGAACATACCTAATTCACCCTCCTCTTATTTTCCCCAGAACAGCAACCCTGTGAGGTAGATTGGACTGAGAGAGAGTGACAAACCCAGAACCACCCAGTTGGCTTTCATGCCTAAGGGAAGACTAGAACTCACAGTCTCCTAGTGTTTGGCCCAAAGTCACCCAGCTGGCTTTCATGCCTAAAGTAAGACTAGAATTCAAAGTCTCCTAGTGTTTGGCCAAAAGTTACTCAGTTGCTTTCATGCCTAAGGGAAGACTAGAATTCACAGTCTCCTAGTGTTTGGCCCAAAGTTAACCAGCTGGCTTTCATGCCTAAGGAAAGACTAGAATTCACTGTCTCCCACTGTTTGGCCCAAAGTTACCCAACTGGCTTTCATGCCTAAGGGAAGACTAGAATTCACTGTCTCCCAGTGTTTGGCCCAAAGTAACCCAGCTGGCTTTCATGCCTAAGGGAAAACTAGAACTCACAGTCTCCTGGCAATTGGCCCAGAATCACCCACCCAGCTTTCATGCTTCTAAGAGACTCTATCTGTTCCTATACAGTCAAGTAACGTCGGGCAGTCATTTATCGCAAGTGTCAATGCCCTTTTGAAAAATGAGTCAATTTCATTTCTCGGCCAGAATAGAAAAGAAAAGCCGGATTTGCTGCTGTCTTGGCAGGGTTTTGTATACAACCTATTCATGAAATATAGTACAGCCTTCTTTCTTGGCTCTCTGCTGCAACTGTGACAGGATCAGAAAAACCAGAGCAGTGATCAGCAACAAGGATCCTTCTGCAGGGATTGCCGGATCCTTGCAGCTCCCCTTTTCAGTTCTGCAGAGGACGAGTGAGAATTGGAGTCTGTTGCCGTTCGCTGGTTAATCGTGTTGCTTTATGGGGGACAATCTATTCGGAATAACAAGAGTTGGGAAGGGCTTTTCCTAGGAGGTTTTCTAGTCAAACCCCTTTGGTCAGGCAGGAAACCAGCCTAGACCATTTCAGCCAAGTAGCTGTCCAGTCTCTTCTTCAAAACTTCCAGTGACCGAGTATTCATAATTTCTGGAGACAAGTCACTCCAGTCAATCGTTCTCCTTGTCAGGAAATTTCTCCTTAGTTCTAGGTTGCTTCTCTCCGTGATTCATTTCCATCTGTTGTTTTTCGTCTTTCTTTCTGGTGCTTTGGAAAATAAGTTGACCCACGTCTTCTTTGTGACAAGTCCTTAGATGTAAGGATAACAGATAACAGATCATCAGAGTTGGAAGGGATCTTGTAGGTCATCTAGTCCACCCCCCACCCAAGCGGGAGACCCTACCCCATTTCTGACAAATGGCAGTCCAATCTCTTCTTGAAAGTCTCAAATGATGGCGCTCTCACAACTTCCAAGGGCAACTTCTGTTCCATGGGTTGATTGTTCTCACTGTCAGAAAGTTTCTCCTTATTTCCAGGTTGAATCTCTCTCCTTGTTCAGTTTCCATCCATTGTTCCTTGTTTGGCCTTCAGGTGCCTTGGAAAAATAGCTTGACCCTCTTCCTCCTCTCTGGGGCAGCCCCTCAAATATTGGAAGATGCTGTCCTGTCTCCCCTGGCCCTTCTCTTCCCTAGACTAGCCAGGCCCAGTTCCTGCAAATGAAAGGGACATTGAGGGGTGGGTTTCTACCGATTCTTTCCACCTCTGTAGAACCGGTAGCTCTGAAGAGCAGCAGACATAGAACCGGTTGTGTATCTGCTGATGTTTTTGCCTGCCCACCTGCCTGGGCTCTTACCTGACTTTTATTTCCTGCTTTTTCAACTTCAGCTGCCAAACGAGGTACAGCTGCAGTTAAAAAAGCAGGAAAAACAGGGCTGTTTCAAAGGCTGCTTCTCTGCACGCAGCATGCTGATGACGATTTACAGACAGCAGCGTGCAGGAAAGCCCATCATATATCACCGAACCTCGTAAATCACCGAACCAGTAGTTAACCCTGTCGGATCCCACCCCTGGGGACATTGAATAGAATAACAAGAGTTGGAAGGGGCATTGGAGATCTTCTAGTCCAACCCCCTGCCCAAGCAGAAGATCCTATATATATACCATTCTAGTTGTCCAATCTCTTAAAAACCTCCAGTATGGGAGACCCCACAACTTCTGGGGTCGACTTCTGTTTCATTGGTTAATTGTCCTCACTGTTAAGGAAAGTTTCTCCTTAGTTCCAAGTTGCTTCTGTCCTTGATGAATTTGCACCCGTTGCTTCTCTACTTGCCTTCTGGTGCTTTGGAAAATAGCCTGATTGCCTCTTCTTCGTGGCAGCCCCTCAAATATTGGAAGACGTCCATCATGTCTCCCCTGGTCCTCCTTTTCCTTAAATTCAGTGTTTGCAGTTCAGCATAATGATCCATTCTTTCAGGGATTCGGGTGTGTAGGTGAGTTTTTCTTCCCCGAAAAACACACCTTGATGTCCTGGTGGCAAGCTTGAGAGAAGAAATTCTTTGTTTTGTTTTAAAGAGGAATATTTCCTTCTAGGGAAATTTCCCTTTTAGGGAAATCAAGAGAGAAGACCAGCAACTGCGAGTTCTACTTGCTATAGGTTGCTGCCTTGACCAAAAGAAACAGTTGCTGGGCAACCCAGCCAGGACAATCGTGGCAGTGAATGTGTTCTGCGTTGCTGCTTTTGAGAAACGTCCATCTGTCCACTAGGAAACAGATCCGAGCTCTCCCGGCCTTCTAAAACAGGCCCAGTGGGTCTCAATCTTGAACTGCATTGGCTGGGGATCAACTCTTCTTTTGAGTCCTGAGAAAATAGAGGGTGGCACGTTTATAGGGTTTTTAAGGCACCCCTGTCCTACTCCCATGGGGTGAAGCGTGTCTGACATCCAACGAATTAGGCTTCCTTCCTTCCTTCCTCCCTCCCTCCCTCCCTCCCTCATTCACTCCCTTTTTCCTTCTTCCTCCTCCCTCCCTCCCTTACTCATTCACTCCCTTTTTCATTCCTTCCTTCTTTCCTTCCTTCCTCCCTCCCTCCCCCCTTTTTCTTCCTTCCTTCCCTCACTCCCTTTTTCCTTCTTTCCTTCTTCCCTCCCTCCCTCCCTCCTACGCACTCATTCATTCACTCCCTCTTTCCTCCCTCCCTCCCTTCCTTCCTTCCCTCCCTCCCTCCCTCCCTCCCTCCCTCCCTTCCTTCCTTCCTTCCTTCCTTCCTTCAGTGGCAGATTAAGGCTCACTGGTTCCCTAAGCACTGACAAATCTTGGTGCCCCCCCCCCCTCCTTTGTACATACTATACAAATGAAGTCAAGCTTAGGCTACATAAACTTTTTTGTGATGCCTCCTTTTGGTCTGGTGCCCTAAGCATGTGCTTAGTCTGTTTCATGGTTAATACACCACTGCTTGCTTGCTTCCTTCCTTCCTTCCTTCCTTCCTTCCTTCCTTCCTTCCTTCCTTCCTTCCTTCCTTCCTTCCTTCCTTCCTTCCTTCCTCCCTCCCCCCCCCTCCCTCCCTCCCTTCCTGTCAATGCATAGCCCAGAAATCTGTACCACAATAAAAGGGATATCAATAGTATTAAAACAGGAGATTTTGCACTACCTGGACAATTAAATGCCCCAATCCAAAATCTTGGGGAAAAAAAATCTCTTCCTCCTATCTCCAGTTTTTGTTTTGAATTTGCAAAAGAATGCTTCTTAGAATTGCCTTTGCAGTCGATTTCCCAGTCCATACAATAAGCAAAATAAACAGACGAACTCCTGTTGCCTATGGATGCTTAAGGTTTGGCTTTGCTTTGGATGAGATATTATTGCATTATCATCCATTTCACAACCTTCCTGTTTTAAATCCAAATATTGCTGCAGAATCATTTCTGAAGGTTTCGTGTCCTGGTTGGTTTTTTATTTTTTCTGACGTGCGCTTTCCGTGTGTGGTTTGATCTCCTGTCACTGGTGTAAAAAAAGGAGAAAAAAAATACAAAGCCACCAGATGAGCAAACTTTGCAGAAATGTAGAATCCCGTGCTAGGCCTTTGGGTAACCTAGCTGGTGATCCAACAAGGATGCTGTTCATTATGGAGAAGGATTTTGAACCTGCTGGATTCCTCCCCACCCCTGTTTCCTTTAAATCAGGTGTGTCAAACTTTATTGACTTTTAAGATTTGTGGACTTCCAACTCCCAGAATTCCCAAAACTGGCTGGGGAATTCTGGGAGTTGAAGTCCACAAGTCTCAAAGTCACCAAGATTGTTGGCTGGGGAATTCTGGGAGTTGAAGTCTTAAAGTCACCAAGATTGATGGTTGGAGAATTCTGGGAGTTGGTCCAAAAGTCTCAAAAGTCAACAAGATTGGTTGGGGAATTCTGGAAGTCGAAATCCATAAATCTTAACGTCACCAAGGTTGCTGATTTGGGGAATTCTGGGAGTTGAAGTCCACAAGTCTTAAAAGTCAACAGAATTGCTGGCTGGTGAATTCTGGGTGTTGAAGTCCAAAAGTCTCAAAGTCAACAAGATTGGTTGGGGGAATTTTGGGAGTCGAAATCCACAAGTCTTAAAACCCAGCAAAGTTGGACACCCTGGCTTAGTGATGGTTAGCTTGCCAATGCACCTGTGAACTGGAAGGAGCCAGGAGGTGCAAATTGCACAGAGGCCTCCAAAGTTGTGTTTTCTGAAGCCTCTGCGTGCATGTGCATTTGCCTGCGTGCTTGTGCATGTACGGCTGTCCCTAGGGAGCTGCAGACTCGGTGCAACAACCCGATACTCCGTCCTGGTTGCCTGAGAAGCCTCTCAACAAAGGTGGAATTTCCTGCAAAGCTTGTTGGGTCAGGATCCTAGTCGCCCAAACGCTCCAGGCTTCAGGTGTTCACAGGACTGGCAGCCTGAGTGGGTGGAGTGTTACAGGTTGTCCTTTTCCAAATTTGGGGTGTTGCAGGCGCCCCACCAGGGAAACTTAGAGGAAGGAAGGCGGTGGAAGATGAATAGTAGTTGTTTTTTTTAGTTGAAGTTCGGTCTCCGTCTGCCCATCTCCGTGAGGTTGCCAGGCGAGGTGCTAGTCCTCATTGTGCCCTCACTTGGAAAGGCAAGACATTTGCCAAACGTCGTGTGACTTACGTGTGTGTGTGTGTGTGTGTTGACGTGACATTTTTCATGCACCCTGTTGTAATTTCAAGCGGGCGGTTAAACAAACGGCCGCCAGTTGGAGTAAGATCTATTTCCCCTCTTTTTAAGAATTCCTGACAAGCTCAGGTAGTCATGGAGTTAGTGCAGGGGTGGGATTCAATTTTTTTAACAACCGGTTCTGTGGGCGTGGCTTAGTTGGTGGGCGTGGCTTGTTGGTCATGTGACTGGCTGGGCGTGGCCAACTCAACATCACTCACATCGAGCCACGCATCTCCTCGCCTGGCCTCTCGTGACTGTGGGGATGTTGCAACAGTCGTAAGTGTGAAAAATGGTCGTAAGTCACTTTTTTCAGTGCCATTGTAACTTTGAACGGTCCCTCCACACAAGCAAAGTATCAGCAAAAGAGGGGAAAAAAAACTCCAGAGAAGTTCCTGAGACAGGAAGTCTAGTCCTGCCAAGAACGTAATAAGGGTTAACGGAGAGGAAGTTTCTGTAAGCAACACCAGAATGTTTCCTTCCTGCCTTCCTTACAGTATTAGGCCAGTCATTTCTTCTAACAACCGGTTCTCCGAACTGCTTAGAATGTTAACAACCGGTTCTAGCGAATAGGTGCGAACTGGTAGAATCCCAACCCTGAGTTAGTGTCTGTTCCAAGTTGCAACGGCCCGGGGAAAAAAAAATCCCAAATCCAAAGCTAATCTTCTCCTTAACGTTTTGCACACAGGAGGGTGGCCCATCCCAGGCACCAAAAGTGCAAATGTGTGTGCAAATGTTGGTTTGGCTTCCCTTCTGAATTTGCAGAGTCATACACAGGTATTTCTCGACTTACAACCACAATTGAGCCCATGCATTTTTGCAGTTGTGTCAGACATTGGCTAAGTGCCCCCGTTTCTTGCCACGGTTGTTAAGCAAATCACCTGCCGTCGTTAAGTTAGTAACACGGTTATTAAGCCGATCTGTGGCGATCTTTGCTTCTTCCAAGGTCGCAAAAGGGGAATCATGAGACCTCCGGGACACAGCAACGGTCGTAAGTACGAATCCGTTGCCAAGCGCTTGAATTTCAGCCCTTACAAAGTGCGAAACACGGTCGTCAGTCACTTTCCTCAGGGCCGTCGTAACTTGGAACGGTCACTAAATGAGCCGTGGAGGTGGAGGACTACTTTGTACAGTATATGCAAATTATACATCCTCCTCTCGTAGCTATGAGGAGAATTTTAGCGGACCGAAAAAACCTGGATTGACCAGATTGGGTGGTTAGTCACACCGGATGAGTAAAGGGGTACTCATCGTCTGCGGCAAAGCCAAATAATTTACTCTGCCAGTCTCTCTCTCTCTCCTCTTCCTTAAACCCGGTTCCAATCCACCCGTGAACGCTCCTTGTCGCTTGCTAAGCTCGGGGAGGGAAGCAGCTGGGGGGTTATTACGCAAGCCACGTGCCTCTCTTGATTTTTCCTTTGTTTTTTTTTTTAAAAGTGCCCTTTTGTAAAATCAAGCAGATAATAGATAATCAGAGTTGGAAGGGCCCTTGTAGGTCATCAAGTCCAACCCCCTGCCCAAGCAGGAGACCCTACACCATTTCTGACAAATGGCAGTCCAATCTCTTCTTGAAAGTCTCAAGCGATGACGCTCCCACAACTTCCAAAGGCAACTTCTGTTCCATGGGTGGATTGTTCTCCCTGTCAGGAAATTCCTCCTTATTTCCAGGTTGAATCTCTCCTTGTTCAGTTTCCATCCATTATTCCTTGTCTGGCCTTTGGGTGCCTTGGAAAATAGCTTGACCCCTTCCTCCTCTCTGGGGCAGCCCCTCAAATATTGGAAGATTGCTATCATGTCTCCCCTGGTCCTTCTCTTCCCTAGACTAGCCAAGCCCAATTCCTGCAACCATTCTTTATGTGTTTTAGTCTCTAGTCCCCTAATCATCCTGGTTGCTGTTTGCACTTTTTCTAGAACCTCAACATCTTTTTTATAGTGTGGTGACCAAAACTGGATGCAGGACTCTAGATGTGGCTTTATTAAGGCTTTTGAGCTGTTGCCTCAAATATTTAATAGTCTTGGGTTCGGATCAAGCCACAAGGCAGCATTCGTTCCGGGGGCCTAAAATGAAAACGGACTTCGGGGTTGAGTTTTGTCCTGCTCTTCTCTGTTCGAGTAACTTTATTTTGCTGTTTTGGGGAAAGGGCAGAAAGATTTCCACTCTGTGCTTTGAAGAGCAAACTCTTGCCCGGGGGAGTGGGTCAGATGATAGATTAACAGAATTGGAAGGGATCTTGTAGGTCATCTAGTCCAACCCCCCACCCAAGCAGGAGACACTATAGTGCAATATTACTGCAATCCCAGGGGTTTTCAATTCAGTGTATACAATATGCAGGGTGTGTGTTTGTGTTTTATTTTCATAGTCATAATGTACACTGAAGATGGTATTTAATTTCGTTGTACGAGGTGAAATGACAATAAAGTAAAGTAAACTGAACTGAACTAAATTATTTCTGACAAAGTCACCTGCCAAAAATGGCTTGTTTCCTCCTAATGCCAGGTCACCAACTTTGGCAGCTTTTTAAGACAGCGAAGCTGGCTGGGGAACTCTGGGAGTTGAAAGTCCACATGTCTTAAAATTGCCAAGGTTGGAGGTTGCTGTATCTAGAATGGGATTCCCCCAAAGTTTTGGAATTCTTCTCAAGTCCTTTTCATCGCTTCTGCAAGAGAAGAAGACAGCTCCTCCCGTGGATAAGGGAGCCTTGGTTTTGTGCCCTGTTGTAATCTCTGGAAATGTTTGTGGAAGTGAGAAATACTTAGCTGGAAGGGTAGTGTATACAGTCTTAAAATAAATGGAGTGATAAATGGAGGGGCTGTATTCCTTCTGCAGGGAATCTGATGGCTGCCTCGCCTTCCTTCCTTCCTTCCTTCCTTCCTTCCTTCCTTCCTTCCTTCCTTCCTTCCTTCCTTCCTTCCCTCCCTCCCTCCTTCCTTCCTTCCCTCCCTCCCTCCCTCCCTCCCTCCTTCCTTCCTTCCTTCCTTCCTTCCTTCCTTCCTTCCTTCCTTCCTTCCTTCATAGGGTTTAAAGGTTTGCATGAGGTTCATACCGGATCACCATGGTTTGTTGAGGTGCTAAGCACAGTCAGAACAAACCTTGGTTTACTGTAATGTGTAAGCCGTTTCAGTGGCTGCTTTCCCTTATCCTTGTATTGGAGATTAGGTAGGTGGATAGGTAGATAGATAGAAGACAAAAATAGAGGGAAGGGGTAATCATCCAATAAATCTCTCTTTTTGGATAGCTTTTGCATCATACTCCAAATTTCCTAGTAGTTATACAGCTTTGCAAATGGTGGTCAATTGCAATCAGCATTCGGGAGTTCTTGGTCCCTTCCTTCCTTCCTTCCTCCCTCCTTCCCTCCTTTTAATTCTTCCTTCTTTCCTCCCTCCCTCTTTTAATTTTTTCTTCCATCTATCTACTAGTTATCCTCATAACTAGTTTCCTTCCTCCCTCTTTTCTTGATTTTTCCTTTTTAATTCAAAATCTTGTGGGAACCTGCAAGAGGTCTTACTCGCCTTCCGGGGCTGGCTTTTGAAATTCTAGCAACGGAAGGACCTCTAGTGGTTCTGATCATGCCAGAATTGGAATGTAGAAGCGTGAAAATTGGCCAGCATTCAAGTAGGACAAGCAACCCTGCAAATTAGAACAGAGCTGCTGGATGCAGAGGGTTTCCCCAGCCAAGATTGGTTGAGTGGATGGCAAACAAACAAAATCAAACCATATTCCTATAGAAAATACTGGAACGGTTTCTGTCTAAAGCACGTTTCTCTCACGTTGGACTTCAGAATGTGGCTTCCAGGTTGGCTGTGTGAAAGGGTTTGGCCGACATGAAATCTGACAAAACTTTTTGCAAAAAATTTATTGGCCTCGCAGAAATATTTCCTCCATGGGCTTTTACCTAGCTATTCTGACTTTTTTTTAAACAGTAGCTCTTTTCTAACCTCCCTTCTCTTCTCTTACAGATCCCAAAGGATCCTTGGAAAAGCGAAAAGTTGGTAAGTGAGGTCTATTTAAATAAAAATTAAAAATATTCCTCCACTGCTGACAATCATCTCTACAATATCTGAGAGTTAGAACCGAACTTATTCATTCATTGGAAATGGAAATAGAGAAGAACAGAGTTGGAAGGGACCTTGAAAGGTCTTCTAGTTCATCCCTCTTCTCAGGCAGGAAACCCTATGATTGTCCAGTCTCTTCTTCAAAACCTCCAGTGTTGGAGCATCCACAACTTCTGGTGGCAAGCTGTCCCACTGGTTAATTGTTCTTCCTGTCAGGAAATTTCTCCTTAGTTCTAAGTTGCTTTTCTCCTTGATTAGTTTCCATCTGTTGGTTCTCCTGCTTTCAGTTGCTTGGGAGAATATCTTGACTCCCTCTTCTTTGTGGCAGCCCCTCAAATATTGGAAGACTGCTATCCTTCTTTCCATTAAACTAGACATGCCCAATTCCTGCAATGGTTCTTCATAGGTTGTCAGGAATTGGGTATGTCTCGTCTGAATGGAATAAGAAGAAAGGAATGTAGATGAGTTTTTTCACCTATTATCCTCTCAACAGCCCTGCGAGGTAGGCTGGGCTGTGAGACAGTGAAACCAATGCAACAACAACTGGGGTGCAAAGCATTTTGACTTAGATGGGGTCTTCCTAGCCCACCCCCTCATTTTGCATCAATTTTCGAAGTCCTGATTCACCCATGCCATTGGTTGGGTTTAGCGCATGATGTAAACGCAGCCACTCATGTGTTTGTGTGTGTTTTTAGAAAACCACAATTGAACAAACTATAGTTTGGCCCTGTATATGAACAAAAAACTTTGTCCTCTCAGGCAGTTTGGCTGTTTAAAAATGTCCTTTGCTTTACATAATATTATTACGTTAATATGACATGTATCGAGAGCAGCAAAAATTGTATTTGCACAGAATTGAACAAAAATGAGGAAGAAGATGTAATTTTTTAAAAAATTAGATTGTGCAGAAATGGACAGATTGACATTAAAGATAAAAGAAAAAAAAGACACAGAGTATTTTCGAACATGGGATTAGTTTTACAAATGGTTGGATAATAGAGGTAGAAATTAGGAGGGGGGAAAGTACTATTATATAAGCAAAATGATGCGGACAATACACTGTTCACTAAGCACTTATGTACATAATGCAGGGATCCCCAAATTTGGCAACTTTAAGACTTGTGGATTTCAACTCCTAGAATTCTGGGACTTGAAGTCCACAAGTCTTAAAGTTGCCAAGTTTGAAGACCTGACGTAATGCATAAATAAATTGCATAGCTGGGTGGAGAATTCTGGGAGTTGAAGTCCACAAGTCTTAAAGTTGCCAAGTTTGGAGGCCTCTGATGTAATGTATAAATAAACTGTTTTTAAAAATGTCCTTTTTCTTTTAGGACCAAAGAAGAAAAGGCCACCCATATTAAGAATGCCGCCGGTTAATAAACAAACAGCTGTTCCTGCAACGTAAGATCTATTTCACCTCTGTTTAAGAATTCCTTGACAAATTCAGGTAGTCTTCGAGTTAGTGACCATTCCAAGTTGCCACGCCCCTGGAAAAAAAAGTGACTTAGGGCTATTTTTCACTCTTACGACCATTGGCAGCCTCCCCCTGGTCATGTGATCAAAATTCAGAGGCTTGGCAACTGGCATGGCCTTATGCCGGTTGCAGTGTCAGTGGGAAAGCCAGATTCACTTACGTTACTAGCTTAAGAAGTGCAGCGGTTCATTTAACTGCGCCAAGAGAAGGTCATACAATGGGACAGAACCTACCTAACCAAATGTCTCACTTAGCAACATGAAATTTTGGCCTCCCTGGTGATCGTAAGCCGAGGAATTACCTGTAAACGTTCCACGGAGTTTGGCTGAGGGCCGTTTTTGAATTGAAGCGTTGACCTTAAGGTGCTGAAAGTTTGAAGAGCCACAGTTGGTATTTTCCGAATGAGATAAAAATGTTTTATTTGCTGTCTGTCCTTAAGGTGTTTCACCCCCCCCCCTCCTTTAGTATGGCAACTTAGAAACCGACATAGGAATGTTTTGCAAGTTGACACTTGCGTCACAACAAAACTTCCATTTAACAGACTGTTTGGGAGAGCAGGCAGTCCGTTAAATCCAAATGATTGCAATGGGATGTTCTTTCGTGCAGTTATGTAATGGAAATGTTGACCTTGGATGCCCCAGCTCTCCGTTTAATGAAGTGCAGATGGAATGAAGGAAATGTTCTTTCAGGCATGGTCCCTCCCACGGTCCGCTGTTTCTGAATCAGTCTGGACAACCGGCGTAATTTAATGTTGGCGGCATCCAATTACATAATGAGATAATGGATGTTTTCACATAATTGGCCTCCGTTTATGTCACTCGTGTGGTTAGGTGACGTCAATTACGTGTTCAATCAAATGATGCAAGCTGGGGCATCCGAGGTCAACATTTCCATTACATAACTGCACAAAAGAACATCCCATTGCAATCATTTGGATTTAACGGACTGCCTGCTCTCCCAAACAGTCTGTTAAATGGATGTTTTGTTGTGACACAAATGTCAACTTGTAGAACATTCCTATGTCGGTTTCCAAGTTGCCATACTTATGGTCTCTGGGTGTTAATGTCAATTTCGTTGTATGTATACTGTATATATACATACAATGACAATAAATAATTCAATTCAATATGAAAAAAAGGGGGGAACCCCTAAGGAACCTCGGTGGCGCAGTGGTTAGAGTGCAATACTGCAAGCTACTCCTGCTGCAATTTGGCAGATCGAATCCCACCAGGCTCAAGGTTGACTCAGCCTGCCATCCTTCCGGTAAAATGAGGACTCAAATTGCTGGGGGCAATTTGCTGACTCTCTAAACCGCTTTGAGAGGGCTGTAAAGGGTCTATAGGGGGCATGCATAAGCGCACCAATGTGCCTACCATCCCTGTCCTATTGTTTCTTTTATTTTTCCTATATGTATCCATGTATTCATAACTATATTTTTACTTATACCTATTATCTTGTAAGCAATTGACAAACCAAATAAAATAAATAAAATAAAATAGAAGAGAATAAAATAGAATAGGGAATAGAATAAAATATAGAATAGAATAGAATTCTTTATTGGCCAAGTGTGATTGGACACACAAGGAATTTGTCTTTGGTGCAAATGCTCTCAGTGTACCTAAGAGAAAAGAGACATTCGTCAAGAGTCAAGAATCATCAAGTACGACACTTAATGATAGTCACAGGGTACAATAAGCAATCAAATCATACTAGGAAACAGTCAATATAAATCGTAAGGATACAAGCGACAAGTTACAATCATACAGTCACAAGTGGGAGGGGATGGGTGATAAGGAGTGATGAGAAGATTAACAGTAATAATAGTGCAGACTTTGTAAATAGTTGGATAGTGTTAAGGGAATTATTTGTTTAGCAGAGTGACAGCATTCAGTGAAAAATTGTCCTTGTGTCTAGTTGTTCTGGTGTGCAGTGCTCTATAGCATTGTTTTGAGGGAAGGAGTTGAAATGAATTGTGTTTTCACCTTGGACTGTCTGATTTATCAGCTAAAGGCGCAACTCAGTGGATTATATTTTTATCTTGTTTTCTTTTTTCCATGCTAGAGTGTAGGAGGTGGGCCCTGGGTTTCTGGCAAGGTCTTCTCCAGAATCGTTTGGAGTCTGGATTTAATTCTTTTCTTTGTTTCTTCTACAGACCTCCAAGGAACTTGGATTCTAGGACTTTCATCACCATTGGAGAAAAGGTAGGTCTTGTTCTCATCCTGTCCTCTCTCCAAGCTTTTGACCTTTCCTTCTGCAGAATTCCTTGATTTACTGTTTACCTTGTTGTGCATTTCATGAAACTAAAAAGGTATCAATATGGAGAAGTTCAGAGCTTGCCAGGACACGAGCTATGATAGTGCCATCTGCATACCAGCATTTCTTTGTGTAGACAAAGGTGGTGTGTAGGTGCCCAGCTGGGGCAAAATCCAAGGTATGGTGGATTTCACCATCTTCTTGTTGAGGTTGCCTTTGTGGTTCCATAACATGAACAAGGTTGGCTGGATACACACACACAACCCCGAGCAACTGTTGATTTGTTTAGTTTTTACTAAGTTCTTCTCACATTTGTAGACCAACTGTTGTTCAAACGTGGCCACTTTTAAGACGTACGGACTTCAACTCCCAACATGCTGGTTGGGCTATTCTGGGAGTTGAAGTCCAATCTTGAAATTTTGCCAAGTTTGAAAAACAGTGTTGTAGACACTATTATGAGTACTATCTGTGTAGGTTGTATCAGCCTTGTACCAGCCATAGTTAACCATAAGGTGGGCGAGAATCCATCTCATTCCAGGAAGTTTGCTTGATAACATCTCCAGAACATCTGCAAGAAGGTTCTTCTAAGGTTCTTCCAGTATCTTAAGCACTTTAGGGCAACCCAACCCAGGTCTCCTCTTTCATACCTCTGTTTTCTGTGGAACCTGACCTCAGTGCTCTCCTCCTTCATATTCCTCTTTTGTGGGCCTGACCTCACCTAACCTAATGGATGGGTCATTTGAGGTCACCTCTTCTCTTCCTCCCAACAGCCTTTTCTATTCCTGTGTTTGAAATCTTTTCATTGGCTGTGGGGTGACCCAGCTTGGACTCTTGGGAGTTTGTGTGACCCTCACAACTTACACCAGCTAGAAATAGCTGCTGGTTTCTGGTTACAAGCTGTCTCATCAACGGTCAATCAAAGAATAATGACTTCAGTTTTAGACACAGAGATTGCTTCCTTCTTTCAAGTCGGAAAGCCAAGCCATCAAAAGATATCTGTGTTAAATGTCTGCAGTTGTCTGGGTGTGAGCGCGTAAAGACCAGATCCTTCCCTGGATCTCCTGCTTTGCTAACCTCCCTGCCTAGTCCTAAATTCATTTTTGGTTGCCACGATGTAAAAAAGATGTTGAGACTCTAGAAAGAGTCAGAGAAGAGCAACCAGGATGATTAGGGGACTGGAGGCTAAAATATATGAAGAACGATTGCAGGAACTGGGCCTGGCTAATCTAGGGAAGAGAAGGACCAAGGGAGACAGGAGAGCATCTTCCAAGATCTCAGGGGCTGCCACAAAGAAGAGGGGGTCAATTTATTTTCCAAAGCACCGAAAAGCAGGAGAAGCAGCAACAGGTGGAAACTCATCAAGGAAAAAAGCAACCTGGAACTAAGGAGAAACATCCTAACAGTGAGGACAATTAACCAGTGGAACAACTTGCCTCAGAAGTCGTAGATGCTCCAACACGGGAAGTTTTTTAAAAGATGTTGGATAACCATTTTGTCTGAAGTGGTGTAGGGTTTCCTGCCTAGGGGTCAGCCGATCAACTTTTGCTACCTTTTGACAAGCCAGGTGTACTTAACAAGCAGGTTGCTAAATCAACAACTGCACGTAACAAATATGGCAAGTAAAATGGAGCAAAACTCGCTTAACCAATCTTGTCCCTTAGCAACATAAATTTTGGGCTCCATTGTATTGAGGACTACCTGTATTCCCAGGAAAAAAAAAAAGGGATTGCTAAAGGAATTGGGTGTTGCTTTACTTTAGAGGTTCAAGTTTCAGCGGCATGGACGTCAACTCCCACAACTCCACGTGGAAGTCGGAACGTGGTTATTTTTCCTTTTGAAGGACGTTTTCTGTGGTTTCCAGACCGTCGATGGCAATAAATTGACTCGAATGGGTGGCATGTTGGGCCTTGGAAGTGTGTCTTGGGATGGGTTGCCGGGCGTGTAGGACATGAGGCCTGTTTTCTATGTTCTTAACCTGTTGATCATTTCTTTGCTCTTTTTCTCTTTTTTTGCATCCGTCTCGTGCGATCTGCAGAACTTTGAGGTTGAGGCCGATGACTTGGTGAGCATTTCCGAACTGGGCAGAGGCGCTTACGGGGTGGTGGAGAAAGTACATCACGCGAAGAGCGACACAATCATGGCCGTGAAGGTGAGAAACTTAGCAAAAGGGCTCGAAATATTTTGGACCTGGTGGGTTGCGTGGTCAACCGCCAAGGGAGGTCAGACTAGGACAGGTGCTGGCCTAGAATCTGGGAGATGGGGAGTTCTAGTACTGTCTTAAGCATGAAAGCCAGCTGGGTGACTTTTAGCCAAGCACCAGAAAATGGTGGTTTCTAGTTCTGCTTTAGGCATGAAAGCCATCTGGGTGACTTTGGGCCAATCACCAGGAGACAGGGAGTTCTAGTCCTGCCTTAGTCAGGAAAGCCATCTGGGTGACTTTGGGCCAATCACCAGGAGACAGGGAGTTCTAGTCCTGCCTTAGTCAGGAAAGCCATCTGGGTGACTTTGGGCCAATCACCTGGAGACAGGGAGTTCTAGTCCTGCCTTAGTCAGGAAAGCCAGCTGGGTGACTTTGGGCCAATCACCAGGAGACTGGGAGTTCTAGTCCTGCCTTAGGCACGAAAGCCAGCTGGGTGACTTTGGGCCAATCACCAGGAGACTGGGAGTTCTAGTCCTGCCTTAGGCACGAAAGCCAGCTGGATGATTTTGAGCCGAGCACCAGGAAATGGTGATTTCTAGTTCTGCTTTAGGCATGAAAGCCATCTGGGTGACTTTGGGCCAATCACCAGGAGACAGGGAGTTCTAGTACTGTCTTAAGCATGAAAGCCAGCTGGGTGACTTTGGGCCAATCACCAGGAGACAGGGAGTTCTAGTCCTGCCTTAGTCAGGAAAGCCAGCTGGGTGACTTTGGGCCAATCACCAGGAGACTGGGAGTTCTAGTCCTGCCTTAGTCAGGAAAGCCAGCTGGGTGACTTTGGGCCAATCACCAGGAGACTGGGAGTTCTAGTCCTGCCTTAGGCACGAAAGCCAGCTGGGTGACTTTGGGCCAATCACCAGGAGACTGGGAGTTCTAGTCCTGCCTTAGGCACGAAAGCCATCTGGGTGACTTTGGGCCAATCACCAGGAGACAGGGAGTTCTAGTACTGTCTTAAGCATGAAAGCCAGCTGGGTGACTTTGGGCCAATCACCAGGAGACAGGGAGTTCTAGTCCTGCCTTAGTCAGGAAAGCCATCTGGGTGACTTTGGGCCAATCACCTGGAGACAGGGAGTTCTAGTCCTGCCTTAGTCAGGAAAGCCAGCTGGGTGACTTTGGGCCAATCACCAGGAGACTGGGAGTTCTAGTCCTGCCTTAGGCACGAAAGCCAGCTGGGTGACTTTGGGCCAATCACCAGGAGACTGGGAGTTCTAGTCCTGCCTTAGGCACGAAAGCCAGCTGGATGATTTTGAGCCGAGCACCAGGAAATGGTGATTTCTAGTTCTGCTTTAGGCATGAAAGCCATCTGGGTGACTTTGGGCCAATCACCAGGGGACAAGGAGTTCTAGTACTGTCTTAAGCATGAAAGCCAGCTGGGTGACTTTGGGCCAATCACCAGGAGACAGGGAGTCCTGCCTTAGTCAGGAAAGCCGTCTGGGTGTCTTTGGGCCAATCACCAGGAGGTGGTGACTTCTAAATCCCATTTTAGGCATAAAAACCCATTGATTGACTTGCCAGTCCCTCCCTCTCAACCCAGCCAACCTCACCCAGTTGTTGTTGTGGGGGGAACAAACCGGGAAGAAATGTTAGGTAATTCACCATTGATTTCTAAATAAATAAATACCAGCGTCGCTCCATCTTGGAAGAGTGGACAGCCAACTGCCAGCAGAACCATCAGTGGGGAATTCTGGGCCTTATGGTCCCATTGCCTTGAGGTTAGGAAGGCGGTCTTCCTTCCCATGCTCCACCACCAATTGGTATCCTTTTGCTCCCAATCCAGAGGATCCGAGCCACTGTGAATACTCAGGAGCAGAAGAGGTTGGTGATGGACCTGGATGTCTCCATGAGGACAGTGGACTGCTTCTACACGGTCACTTTCTACGGAGCCCTTTTCAGAGAGGTATCATAAAAGAAACCCAGAAGCCCTCCTAACTCCGTGGTGAAAGCCACTCCAGGTTCAAATACAGGTAGCCCCTCGGCCTAACGACCACAATGGAGCCTAACATTTCTGCTGCTAAGGGAGGCGTTTGATTAAATGAATTTTGCTCCATTTTACAACCAGCAGTTCAGCGAATCCCTGCGGTATCAGAGTTGTGGTGGCGCAGTGGTTAAAACGCAGTACTGCAGGCTCCTTCTGCAGACTGCCGGCTGCCTGCAATTTGGCAGTTCGAATCTCTCCAGCCTCCAGGTTGACTCAGCCTTCCATCCTTTCGAGGTGGGTCAAATGAGGACCCCAGATTGTTGGGAGGCAAGAGGCTGACTCTGTAAACCCGCTTAGAGAGGGCTGGAAAGCACTATAAAGCGGTATATAAGTCTTAAGTGCTATTGCTGTTGCTGCTGTATTTCCCTGAAAATAAGACCTAACTGGAAAAAAGCCTGATTTTTCAGGATGCTCGTAATATAAGCCCTACCCCAGAAATCGTCAAGATCGTCAACCAGATGGACGCATTGAGTACGTCCATTGCAACAACAACAGCAGTAAAATAAGACATCACCTGCAAATAAGTCCTAATATGTCTTTTGGAGCAAAACATTAATATAAAACCTGGTCTTATTTTCGGAGAAATATGGTGGTAGCACAATTGTTAAGTGAATCTGGCTTCCCTATTGACTTTGCTTGTCTGGTGGTCACAAAAAGTGATCACATGGCCCCTGGGCACTGCAACGGTCATAAGTACATGCCAGTTGCCAAGCGTCTGAATTTTGATCATGTGACTACAAGGAATGGTCGTAAGTGTGGAAAAACAGCCAGAAGTCACTTTTTCTAATACTGTGGTAGTTTTGAACAGTCAGTAAATGCATGGTTGTAAGTTAAGGACTACCTGTACAGAGTTTCCTTCCTCAATAAGGATGGGATGTGTTATCTGAACCGAGCAAGGAAGGGATTTTATATAATGTTTTTGAAGGAATGTAATCTCTTCTCTGGTTCTCAGGGCGATGTGTGGATCTGCATGGAATTGATGGACACGTCTCTGGATAAATTCTATAAGAAGGTTCTGGAGAAGAAGAAGAACATTCCTGAAGATATCCTAGGAAAAATAGCCGTGTCTGTGAGTGTTAGCTTTACCTGCATGACATTATCCCCGTGTTTACCAAAGCAATAGCATAAGAAGCAATGGATGGAGACTAACCAAGGAGAGAGGCAACCTACAACTAAGGAGAAAATTCCTAGCAGTGAGAACAATTAATCAGTGCAACAAATTTGGAAATTCTGGGTGTAATAATAATAATATTTATTTATATACCGCTCCTCTCCCGAAGGACTCGGTGCGGTGCACAGCCATACAATTAAAACATTAAATATATAAAAGTTAAAACTAAATTAAATTAAAGGCCCTGGCTGAAAACAATTAAAACCCTTCCCTTAAACCCTAAAATTTGATATAAAAATTAAAATACCCAAATCTAAAATCAGCCCAAGCCGGCCTGGTCAAAGAGCCAGGTTTCCAAGGCACGCCTGAAGGTCCCCAGGTCCGTGGCTGTACGTAACTCCGGGGGCAACCCATTCCAGAGGGCAGACGCCCCCACAGAGAACGCCCTATTCCTCGGGGTCACCAGCCGGCACATAGATGCCGATGGGACCCATAAGAGACCTTCCCTGTGGGAGCGCACCGGACGGTGAGAGGAAACTGGCAGAATGCGGTCTTGTAAATATCCTGGTCCGATGCCATGGAGCGCTTTAAAAATTAACACTAAAATCTTAAAGCGCACCCGAGAGGCCACTGGCAACCAATGCAGCTCGTGCAGGAGGGGCGTCACATGAGAGAACCTTGACGCCCCCATAACCACCCGTGCGGCCGCATTCTGTACCAGTTGAAGCCTCCGGATGCTCCCATTCGGGAGCCCCATGTAGAGGGCGTTACAGTAGTCCAGTTGGGAGGTGACCAGAGCATGAGTGACCGTGCGTAAGGCATCCCGATCCAGAAAGGAGCCTGGACAGCTACCTGTCACAAAATACCATAGGTCTCCTATGAGGGAGTTGGACTAGATGACCTCCAAGGTCCCTTGCAATTCTGTTATGATTAAGATGATTTACAATTTATAAATTATAGATCTATCCAGTAAATAATAATCCCTCTTTCCTTTCTATAATGGGAATAAAAAATATCCTTTTCCATGACTAGATTCTGGTGGGTTAAACCTTAATTTCATGGGTGGTTCGTGGAAACCCGAATTTCAAAAATGGTGCCTTGAGGTTTCCAGAATTTCCAGGGCCAAAATCCTTGTCCCATTTTGTCCTGGTTCAGACCACTAAACAAACTTGGCTTTATTAAAATGGGAAAGAAAACTTCTGAATCTGTCCTTTATTGGAGGGAAAAAGATACACCATATTCTAGTGGAAGGGTTGGCTTGTTCTTTTAATACGAGGTTCATTTCCTCCAAATGTTAATATGGAAGATTTGATTGATTGATTGATTGATTGATTGTGTGCCATCAAGTTGTTGAACTATAAGCAACCATGTAGATGGAAGACTAGTAATAATTTCCTGCTGAACTGTTCCTCTTTACTTGTGGTGCCTAAACTGGAGTAATTAGCCCAAGAGTTAATTTGGGCATATCCTGGAGATAATGAAAACTTCATCCCCATCTCCTCTGTTTTGTTTTTCTGCAGTTTTAAAATTTCAGTGCGTAGTTTTTAAAAATGTTTTTAATTTACCTTTTTATGCTCTGTAAGCCGCCCAGAATAGCCCTATCGGTGAGACGGACGGCATATTAATTTTAATCAGCAAATAAAATAAGCAATAGGGGTTTTTTTGAACTATTACCATCTGGCAGACGGTACAAGATAATAAAAACAAGGACAAATAGGCTGAAAAACCAGCTTCTATCCCAGGGCAGTAACTCTATTGCATTTTACTGTAGACTTATATATCACTTTATAGTGCTTTAAAGCCCTCTCAAAGCAATATCAGGGGTTTTCAATTCAGTGTATAGAATGTGAAGGATGTGTGTTTGGGTTTATTTTCAGTCATAATGTACACTGAAAATGATATTTAATTTTGAGGTGCAATGACAATAAAGTAAACTAAATTAAACAAAACAAAATTAAGGCAGCGATTTGTAATCGTTTCTTTGTGAGTCAGGGATCCAGTTTGGATCTGTTGCAGTGCCTGTATAAAAGGACAGAGTTTGAAGGTTTCGTTAGGGGTGTTTGAGACCATTGAGGAAAAAATGGAATTAAATGGTTTAAGCAGCTGCTAGAAAGTATGTAGTTGTGAGAGAGCCCCACAACTTACGGGCATCTGTTGTTTCCTTTTTCCTTTCTTCAGATTGTGCGAGCATTGGAACATCTCCACAGTAAATTGTCGGTGATTCACAGAGGTGGGTTTTAATTGCAGATCCCATCAAGATGACAGAGAAAGCAGCTGAGGGTTAATAATGCAGGTGGGGCCGAGATTCGAAGTTAGATCCTTCGGTTAAATGATAGGCCGCCCTCATTTAGCAACCACAAGCGGGACAGGCAACTCCGTCGCTAAGTGAAACAGTTTCCCAAGTGAGAAATCGCACGATGGCGGCTGTGTTTTCCTTCCAGAGGAGTAACAGGTAGTCCTTGCCTTACAACAGTTCGTTTAGTCACCTTTCAAAGTTACCGTGAAAAATACAAACTTGCAATCATTTTTCACCATCATCCCCGTGGTCCCACGCTCAAAACTCGACAACTGGTGTGTATTTGTGACAGTGCTAATAAAGGAGAATATCTATAGCTCAAGGTTGGCATGAGGACTCCTTGGTACTCTCTGAGGTGGCTTGTTTTCTTGCAGACGTTTCATGACCCAACTAGGGAACATCATCAGCTCTAGGGATGAAGGACTAGCACAGATGATGTTACGAAATTTGGGACATGAAACGTCTGCAAGAAAACAAGCCAGCTCAAGAGAGCATGAAGAATTCCACAGTCCTTCTCCTCTTCCTCCATTCCTCAAACCCCACCGCCTTTTAGCACTGATGATGTTACCTAGTTGGGTCACGAAACGTCTGCAAGAAAACATGCAAACTCAGGGAGCGCCAAGGACCCCACAGTTCTCCTCTTCCTCCTCCTGACCCCCTTTTCTCCTTCTGTTCACAAATCCCACGTCCTGATGAGGTTCCCTAGTTGGGTCACGAAACGTCTGCAAGAAAACAAGCCAGACCAGGGAGCACCAAGGACCCCTCATTTGTCCCAGCTGCAGTGTCCTGGGATCATGGGATCCCCCCTTCTTGGGACCATCTGACAAGCAAAGACACCGGGGAAGCCAGATTTACTTAACAGCCGTATTCCTCACTTAACACCTGCAGTGATTCGCTTAACGAATGCAGCAAGAAGTGTCATAAAACGGGGCGAACCTCCCTGAACAAGCGTCTCGTTTAGCAACAGGAATTTTGGGCTCCATTGTGGTCATACGTCGAGGATTGCCTGTTTTTCTTTTAAAAAATGGCATTTGTGACCCCAGGCCGTTTCTCTTCCCTGCTTTACAGATGTGAAGCCGTCCAACGTCTTGATCAACAAACAGGGACACGTGAAAATGTGCGATTTTGGGATCAGCGGTTACCTGGTGGATTCGGTGGCTAAAACGTTGGATGCCGGCTGCAAACCTTACATGGCTGTAAGTGTGGGGGGGTCTCATTCCGAGGGGGAGGTCGAACAGCAGACAGGGAGTGGGAGTGGGGCTCCGGTGACTGTGGAGGAAACTGGGGAAGGACACAGGCCGGCTGGGAATTCAGAGAAAGGCCCAGGCCCACCCCCTCTTCATCCTAGGGCACGCAGGGAGGAATGGATAAGGGAGCAATGTGAGTTGCATGGTTTACAGGGGGAGGAAAGGGCCCTGATCCCTTTCATTGGCTGCAGCTGGGAAAACAGGATATAAAGGGTGTTTGCGCACAGCACCTGGCTGGAAGCAAAGCATGAATTATCTTTGTCACGTTTTATCTGGGTTCTGCCGTCCTCCCAACTGTGTGTGTTTTGTTATCTTTTGAAGTCTGCAATCCCTTATCCTGCCCTGTCTCGTTAATTGCTGCAGTGTGGTTTGTGTTGGTTTTTATTCATAATTTATATGTACTTTGGGTTCGGACTGAATTTCTTC